>CM050926.1:33467114-33744614 GCA_027742785.1 Vigna reflexopilosa | reverse complement strand
CTTTTAAAATATTCAATCTCTTATCTGCTGTCATTTGTCAACTCATTACTGCGGACTCATATACAGGTCTTTACAATCTTGACATCATGAAATAATAAAAAAAATAAATATATATATATATATATATATATATATATATATATATATAACAAATTATAACAATAATATTTTATGTGTATTTATTTTATTTTTTAATTTAAAATTTTAATATACAGTACTATATTATTGCATAAAATTGTAAAGTGAGAGAATTTTTTCTAAGGGTGTCGAACTATAATTTTGGGGTGATTTTTACCTAGTAAGAGGTTTTCTTCGTAACATTCCGACCATTCAATCTGACGGTCACGGATTCTTTTTCACGAGGGAATATTTCGAACTTTCACACAGTATAACTGGTCCTGCTTTCAGTTTTATTTTTGTCGTGTAAAAGTGTGTTAGATGTATATTATTAAAATTATATACACAAATTTCATATTATTTATTTATTTAAGTTTTAATTTATAGGTGTATTAATTTATCTAAAATTTAGAATATTATGTGTCTTTATTGTAATTAAATAATAGTTAATTTTTTATGTTATCATAAGATCAGTGATGATCGCGGAGTTTTAAAAGTTTTTTTAATAGTCATATAATATTTAGATATGTTAGAATTGACATGTTGGTTCAAATATAAAATTAATTGATGATAGTTATACTAAATCAAATAATTATTTTAGTTTAATGATTATGTAAATATTGGCTTATAATATAAGTTATGTAATTTAACCTTATTTTTAATAAATATAAGCTCTTGAAAACACCTTTCATACTAAGGACTAGACATATTAAGGGTGGGATAAAGAGAATCTTATTATCATAATGTTCAACAACTTACTGAAGTGGTTATATGATGCTGAATTAAGCTTAAATTTTGCAACCTTAATATTAAATTAGAATCATTAAAAGAAGTTCTTAATACAAGAAAGTATCTTATAGATCTTATATTAACTAAAAATATAATTAAATTATAATATATAAATAAATGCGAATTTAACCTTATCGACTTTGTAAACATCAATTTCTCTTCCCGACATGCTTATTTTTCATAAGAATAATATGCATTGAAACATTGTGAACTTAATTCGAGGTTATTTTTCATACATATGCTGTTGTTAATGAGGTTTGAGGTTTAGTGGGAGTGGTGTTTGCAGTAGTCTATGTCATCCAGAGTTTTATTCTGTGTGCTTTAGTTAGAAATTGATAAAACATATATAATAAACTGACTGAAACAACATAGAAACTGAAGATTACATTATTGAATGACAAATAAAGTAAGTAGAATTTAAACCGGAACGGAAAAAAAAGAACAAAATATAAACAGTACAGTGAATGAGTAACAGTGGAAGTGAGCAGAGAAAAAGCAGTAGTAGTAGTAGTGACTGATAGATTTCAGGAAGTGTAAGTGCTCATGGGATTACTTTCACGCCTTCAACGGTTAGCTTGGGAATTGGCAAGGAAGGAAGTTGCACGGTAGCAGGAACTGGCACCGGCAGAGAAGGAACTGGCACTTTAGGAACTGGCACCCCCAGATCAGGAACAGGGACAGGCAATTCTGGAACTGGCAAGCTGGGAGTGATAGGCAAAGCTGGGAGTGTCACTGGTAACCCAGCTTTGGAAACCAATGGAAGGTCTGATTTTGGCACCACTCGTGCCTCTGCAACCCTTGAGTCAATCATCATGGACGAAAATGTTAGAACCAGAATGGTTAAAATCATTGAGAAACTGCTACAACCCATTGTTCCAGCTACCCAATCACAACACCTTTCTTAATCAATTCTCTCTGCAAACAAGATTGCCTTTGGTAAGCTTGAGGTCGTAGTGCTCTCTTGGTGGCCTTTTATAGATGAGAATCAATGCAGCCGCACATGGTAGCCATTATTGCGTGTATTAGCATTGATGTTAACAGTTAAACTAAGTATAAATTCTTTAATACCATATTCATACTATCAAAAAATTAATTTTGGCCTCACAAATTAATCATATAAACATCAATTTAAGTGATGTTCTGATGTGAATCTGAACATACACATAATGTCAATGATACAAGACACTTTACAATATTTCAACGTCAGTGCATGATTGATGATGCTAATTTTATGACAGTAACTTATTTTTTGAGAGGACCGTATGTAGCAGAATAAACAATTACATTTTAATAACAAACATAACCAAATACACGCAGTTAAACTTCCTTTTTCTTTTACTTCATCAGGTTTTGATTAGCAACGTTGACAGGTTATTCTTTGAGGTGGATGTTATGCAGAGCTTTTTTCTCAACATTAATAAGACATTTCTTAGGCAGATGTTTTTCATTCTGCGTTGTTAAAGAGATATTCTTTTTTATTGTGAAATTATATACAAAATGTTATAGTCAATCAGAAAAAAAACAACTTTTTTTGGTTAACGAAAATAATTTGGATGTGCTGGTGATAATCTGAAAGGCCGTCGCTGTGTATTAAACCAGCATTCGCGGGTACATGCATGCAATTTCACACAAAAGCATGCAATGCCTATGTGATGTCTATAGTAATCATACATATTTCATAGTTTCAATAATAATAATAATAATGTTGAGGTGGCATTTCAGTGGAGGAGGGGAAGAAAAGTTATGGTGGAGAATGAAGTTTACCAGACAACAAAAAACTTGAACCCTAAAGGTTTGGGCCAGAAGGTATTGAGATAAGAACTAGTTGGCTCCAGCTTTTCTTTTACGAGGCGATAAAATGAAACATTTTGTCATATTGGAGGGGTCGAATCCAAACAATGAGGCTGGCACATGTAATAAACCAAAAGAACATAGTAGGTAAGTTGTCTCATTATGGATAACTTGTGGCTTTTGTTCAACTTATCATGATAGTATTCTAAACACAGATTGAGCCACATGCACTTCACTCTATCCGGTTCTTCTCTGCTGCGTACAGCTAGATTGATTCCTTAGCCTGATTTATTTACTTTTCAGTATACGTGATGTAACACATGTAATTATTTCAAGAAACTACTGAAACAGATGTAAAACTAGTTCATATAACGCAGCTCCTATTACTTGTAGTATGCCAGAATTTGGAGATTTGATTTCCATCTTTAATGATTAACTATGTCAGGGTCAAATAAAATATTTCAATGAGAAGTAACAATCTTGAGTACTAAAAATTCTTGTCTTATAGTGCCTAGCTAATTATGATGCACAGGTTGTATTTGTAAAAGACATGTGCAATTTGCAGAAGTGACAGTGAAACCAGAAACAACTTGTTCTATGTTGTTGCGGATTCTTAAATGTCAGAATCAATAGTTTTGGTCACCTTGCTGCAGAGAAGGTGTCCTCTGCTTGGGAGGATGAAATTACAGGAGGGTTTTGATTGAAATTCTGATAATACAATGTCCTGCACGCATCTAGAGCCTCAACTGTTCTTTAGTTTTAAGTATTTTAGATAAATGCAATATGGCCATGAATGCTTGGATAATTTCTGTATGGTGTATAAATAAAGAACAGATCCTACAGCTCAGCTCTTACCTATGTGAAGAGAATACAAATAGATGGAGTTAAAAACCCGTAACTCAATTTGGCTGTATTGGAAGAATTTTTGGCATTCATAACTATAGTATGCAGAATTTCAAAATTTTATTGGACTGGAAGATTCAAAACTTGATATAATAGTGAATACAATCAATACTTAGTCACTTATAGCTTTGTTACAGATAGTAGTTGCAGATCAACCTCGTAGGTTTCGGGTTAGAAGTGGTTGGATCATGTTTTGAAAAGCTAGCATTTTTTACAATAGGATGTTGATTATAGTAGAATAATTGCCTCTGCAGACCTTGTTGAAGAGGTTAGTGTTAGGATATAAATAATGTCTCATATAGGATAAAATCGGAGATAGAAATGAATTTATATACACATAAAATATCTTGGTAAGAGTTCTTGATACCAAAAGCAAATCCATGATAACTTGATTCAGAACGAACAATATCTTATCATTGTAGAAACCTACGTGTAGATTGACCCTCCCTACGGTTAGAAGCAGAAAATGCCATCTTTCAAACTCGTAAATCTTCTTGTTCTGGTATGGACCAAAGATTAATCAAACATTCTATTCTTGGAGAGAATTCTATTTTCAATTGAATTAAGACCCCTTTTTTTCTTGTTTACGCGTATAAAAACTCGCATAAAAAGATTAGGATATAACATTCTATCACAGCAAGATATATATTAAATTCCAAATGTTTTATATATTTGTATTGATTCAAAGCTTTAGTCTAATAAAAACAAGAGTACATCAGAAAATATATTTTCGTTGATTACCTCAGAAGTGCATCTCATTTATTACATCTGATAAATACAGATGATTCGATCTTAGCTTATAAGTAGATAAAACTTAAGCTCTTTTCTTAAAATATCTTACAAATACAGATATTTTAAGATTGAATTGAAAAAGTTATACTCTGTCTCTTGTCATTATGTTATCTCAGATGCTCATTCAAATGATTTCTTTTGTGATATTTCAATTGAGCCTTTATTCTCTACTAGATAGACCTTATACATATACTACATACCAGTTACTCCTATTTTCAACAAAGTATAATAAAAAGCTCCTTGAGTAGTAAGTATAACACCATTGATACCATATGCAAAATTACCTTTTCTAATAGAGTTTGCAGTTTTCACACATGACAATTAAGATAAGGCATAAAAGTCATGTACTGGAAATTGTCTTTGTAAGGCTTTTTCATCACTCTTTTTCATCAGATCAAGAAACTCAATTGAAACACCAGAAAAAAAAATTCCCGCTGTGAACATGGTCTTCTTTCATGCCATGAAATAGCACAATTTCTGCGTTGGCCACCCTTTGAAGCACATGACACCATTGCATCAAATGACTATATGTTATGTATTTACAACCAGAAAAGTGACGAAATGTAGTAGATTATACAACTATGTCCAACATGAATGTCTATATCAGATACCAAACACTTTCATGTGCTGATGTGTAGACAGTGGACACATCCATGTTCTAAAAGCTACAATGATAACAGAATTATTAAAGAATAATGTAACAGGCAAAAACAGCCAATCAGCTAATCCCAATCAATAAGATGTGACATTATTTTATGGTTCAAAATAAATAAAAAAACTAAGAATGAGGAAGAAATGCAATGAATTAACTTCTTTCCTGAAGAATTTATGTTTGGTGTACCATGTGTTATTGGCATTGCATGTAACATCTTTTTTCTGTCAGACAGAATAAGATAATTCTTAGGCTTAGCTGATATAGTAAAAGTTACAAAAAGCAGCTATTGTGTTTCTTAGCCTATTTTGAACAACCAAACTTGATGAATTTCATGAAACCAAGTTCCAATCACTAATTTCATCAAAGGTTGATTAAATCATTCACAGTGATTGCTCTGACTATTAGTGTCAGTTTTCCATTGTATTTGGTAAACTCATCTTAGTTACTTTCTAATTTTTTCATTAGTGAAAAATCTTATTTAACCTCATAAATAAATAGTATTTTCTCTATTTCAAAATTTATTCTTTTAATCATCAACGTTTAAGAATTACTTAATAGATACAAACTTAACAAAAATATCTTCTCCTTTTAAAATATTATGTCTCTCTTTTCAATACAAATAATAGGATGTCATTGGAATTTTTGTTTATATTTAAAATGGCTTAAAAAGGCTAAAGGAACTATTATTTTAAAACAAAAAAAATTAAAGTTAGAAAAATTATTATTTTGAATGGGGGAGGGTATTATTTGGTAAAGAAGTTTATTCAATAACTTGTAAAAGTCTAGTTTCCAATATTCTTTTATAACTATTCATTTCTACTTTTAATACTTAATAAATTTGTGTTTTACCCCATTTCAAATAAGGTAGATTTGATTATAGACATCTTAACTACTAATCAAATCAACATATAATGAAATTGCGAAGTTTACTCTTTTTTTTTAATATTGGATAAGATTAATAGTAAAATATACAATATGAAACGAGTATTTTAATTTAAACGAAAAAAAATGTAATTAAAATCATTAATCTATAAATAAAAACTGTAATAGTTTAAAATTAATTAAAAAGAACTAAATTATAAATTGCCAATAATATAATTGTATCAATGAAATAAAATAAAATATTTAGATTTATATAATCTAGAACAATTATACAAAAATTAAGTCTAACTTTCTAGCTGTGATTAGGTTTTGTCTATCATATTCTTGAGCTGGTCCTGGGCTATGCCACTATCTCATAAGGCTTGCACAAACATGCAATGAAACACAAGTCATTTATGTCCTGCACTCCTATAATTGATTCCTGTACTTCTCCACTACATTGAAAAGATAAAGTAACCACTCAGAATTTTTTCACCTTTAGGTGTATTCCAAAAACAATCTATAAAATTTAATTATGGAATGAAGAATATAAAATATATAATCCAGAATAAATATTAAACTATTTCATATAATTCAGTGAGGAATAACCTATATATGACATCTTTAAAAAAGAATTCAAAAACATTTTGAAACGTTATTTCCAAAAGATAAGTAGAGGTCATTATAAACTTCTTCCTTCTTTATTCATTTATTCGTTATCATGCTAAATAAGAATATGATTGTTTGTAACTTTAGGGTAGATAAGAATGTGTTAAAGGTATTTTTTTTTTATAGAAATGCAATAAACACTAAAGCAGACAATGGAAGGTTTAGCTTCAAGCCCACGATGTTCATTGCACTAAAGCATACAACCCAAAGGAAATAAGAGAATCAAATAACATAGCTTTCATCAGACCCAGAGTACATTAGACACACTGACATGGTAGGGTTTTATTCAAATCAATCCATTTATCTATCTAATAAATACTACAAAATACATAACTCGGCCTATGCTTCTTAAAATTCTAGCAAATTTCGAAAATGCAATTTGAGAAAAATAAAAGTGCAAACTTCAACACCAAAATATTTTGTTTTTGGCAGCAATTCTTCCATTTTCCTCCAATTTAGTTCCCCGGTAATCAAGTGTCCATTTCTCAAATGAACAGTCAATGAAGTTGTAGTAACCACCATGAATAGAGAGTTCTTTATTCGCCACCTTTTCTTCTATCCAGGGGTAAGTAAGTAGGTTTAACAAGGAATGGTTGATTGATTCCTGCATAAGATGAACATTTAAAGCATTAAACTTGAAAGTATTCAACATTTTGCATGACTCCTAGTACTTAGATCGTACCAATGATAGCAATGGGGTGGAGACATTCAATGAAGACCACAAGACAAAACTCAAAGAAATACACTTTTGTTCCTAAAGATGCAGATCCTATCTTTACAAGGGCAGGATAAATAAGGTGTTTGATTTCTCAACATGAACTTCAGTTAAGGAATTAGGACTGTCAGAAAATAGGGAAGAGTGATTCATCGAGGCATCTTTTCTTTTTGACTGGTTTCATTTCTACAATGCATTGGAAGCCAATACAGGAGTTAACATTCGCTTCCTAGTTCCCAATCCCCAATTATCCATTACAATCAATCAAGTATTTTTAGATACAAAAATCCAAAACTAGGGAGAAAAAGCAACAGAAAACATAATGCAAACACACACATCAAATCTAAGAACAAAAATATATATCACCTTCTCACAATGCGTGCACTGCTCATCAAAGCTGAGGTTAGAAGCAGCAGCCTTGGCTTTTGTTCTTGCCTTCTTCCCACCAATGACCCAACTTTTTATAAAACTACAAGTAGAAAAATTTATTTTCAATATAGAAATGTATGTCACATTTCATTCAAAAAAGCATAAGGACAACCAAAATCTACAATTAAGTACCTCTTTTCAACATCATCATCTTCCATACTCATCAAGGCACGTATACCCCCACAGCAGCTGTGGCCAATGACTAAGATGTTCTCAACCTGCAATGAATGAAAGAACAAATTTTAGAGCTTTCGGACCAGAAATTTAGAAAGTTATTAGAATCTTATGCAATCAAGTATCCACAGATATTTCTTGCAAGCCATGTCTTATGAGATCTTATTATAACGGTTGACTTCGCTTGTTCCCAATTTCAATCAAGTATTTTGCAATCAACTTAGTATTGCTGCTATAACAAATAAGACAAAAAAACTCATTCCTCCAGCCTCATTTCTGAAACTTAATATTAAAATTCAATCTCTCCATAAAAGTTATAGTTATCATAAAATCAGTCAGTATTTAACAAAAGTCATTTTGAACTTCAAAAAACTACACAATCCGCCAGAAGAAACAGAGAATAATTAAATAGATGATAGATAAAGTAACAGAAATCTTGCTTTACACTTTTTAAGTAAAAAAAAAAAATCTTACCAGAAGGGAGTTCACAGCAAATTCCAGTGCGGCATTTGTCTCTGAGGGTCCACTCTGCACCGGGAAAAAGGAATTAGAGGAAGGGTATCTCTTTCGTTCAAACTTTAGCAATGATAATAATATGGTCAATACAGGCAGCCAAATCAATTGCAGTGAGACTTGTACCTCAAAGGTAGGAACCAAATTAGCGATATTGCGAATCATGAATGCTTCTCCTGGTTGAAATCCCAGGACAGTAGAGGGGCATACCCTAGAATCTGCACAAGCAATAACCATGAACTGTTCTGGCAATTGTTAGTAAAGAATGCTTATTTGTAAATGCTTCAGTAGACAACTTGAAATGAACTGAATGGAATAAGAAACAAACCATAAATGATAAATTAATAAACAACCAAAGACTTGGTCGAAAGGGTGGGTAGGTAAAATAGAAGACAGAAGTCAATTACCTTTGGTGTTTGAACCTTAGCAAGATTTTCAAAGTGATCAATGTCTTTCC
The DNA here is from genome assembly GCA_027742785.1 of Vigna reflexopilosa. NCBI lineage: Eukaryota > Viridiplantae > Streptophyta > Magnoliopsida > Fabales > Fabaceae > Vigna > Vigna reflexopilosa. The sequence continues at coordinate 33,735,749 of CM050926.1, read as the reverse complement.
TGCCATAAACAGTATATATAAGCTTCTCCGTAAACTAGGCATAAAAAATGAACATTTCAAATAAGGGCTTTCTGAAGCTTACATGTATTTATTCTTTTTAAAATTTAGAAATCTGTCTTTCAGGTCATTAAATATATCACACCCATCTTCAGCATCAACTAAAGTATTTAGCTTGTTGTTACTAAGTTTCTCTGTAAATCCCGGAGGCCCCATTGAAGCCTTTAAAGTGCAACCTTGATTTCTCCTGCAAACATTAGAGCATCATATCAAATGCACGTAAAAAGAAAAGGAAGAATTGATCAATTAGTTAATTGCTTTTACTTCTAAGAAATAGCTGCAAAAACTGTAATCTATTCAGAAAAATATTAGAATTAGGGCCCGAACATACTGAATACACGGCAGGAAAATTAGATCTACGTACTCATTAATAAATTGTGTATATAAACAGATTTAAAGTTATCAAACAGGAGAAGATTGCAATATCAACAAGCAATTAAGCACAAGGAATCTGCAATTCTGTAACCTAAATCAGCTAGGGATCAGAACGGAGAATACTCAGTTTCATCCATTAAATTCGTTTTCAACTCAACGTTTAGGGGATATGCAAAGTTTATAACCATTTTCATTTATCTTTTCTAGCATAGCATTTACAAATCTACTATGAAACTTGAAAACGAAGTAAAGATTGAATCTTGCAAGTTTCAGTTAACTACACTAGCTAGGAACGAACACCCAAGACATGAAAATCAACACAAGAGTAGAAAGTAAATCGAAGCAGAGGAAGATGGGCACTGACCTAAATGCCGTGAAGAAAGTGAAATGGGTATGGTCAAAGTTCCCCTTTTTCGGCGCGGCGCAACCAAAGATCTGCTTAGCTATAATGATCAGTTCATTCACAATTCACAAGCAGAATAACAAAATGGGCACGTAAGAGATAAAACACATGAGATGTGAGTACAGAACAATAAATACCGTTGATGTGGCAGGTTTGGAAGCAAAGGGATCAGAGGAAAGAGAGAAGGATGCAGGAACTGCCATTACTGAAATGAAACTGAAATGAAGGTGGAAGTGTGAATAAAAGAGGCATTTTTCTGTTGGGAATTAAAATAGTCGTTGGTGGGTGAAGTTGGTTGGATTTCCTCCAAGAAAGACGGAGAAATCAAGGTATTTAAACAAAGGTAAAAGGGACAACAAAAAGGTTATTCCTTTGCTCCTCCACCACCAGTTACCCATGATGTTGTGATGGTACTCTCAAGCTTTTGCTTTTGAATTTCTGATCTCTCTCACAGATCACAATTCCATTTTAGCCCACCAGAGGATAAGACCAAGTAAATTTTGGAAAGTTCTCGAATATTACATATGTACGGTGAAAATAGAAAGTACCCCCAAAGGAAATGCACGTATAAGCCTCTGATCATATCAGATCAATCATACACCCTATTTCTACTGTTACTGATCTACTATTTCTTCTGATAAGTAGATTTATAGGTTTTGAAAATATGTTTTTTATTATTATTATGAGTTACATACAGTTTAAATTATTTCATCGTTTTTTAAATATTAATGATAATAACATAATATATATTTCTGATAGAAAATTTCACAGAGTATATCAAATGAGATGATAAATTCAATTTTTAATATTGTAAGTGACTGGTCACTTCTGGATGATATGGGAATCATTTAAAAAATATGACAAATCAATGAAAATAATTGAAAGACTAAAAATTGAATGAAGCAATATTTGAAATAGTACGTGTCTTATTATCTAATCACTATGCATGAATGGCGTAAAATTGAGATTCCTTTATAAAAGGTAATTTGACCAAAAGGGAATTAGAACCTTAGAAATTCTCTAGAGTTTATGTTCAACAAGTCCTCAATGATATAAAGCTAATGATATAAAGAATTTGAACTCCTCAATGATAAAACACAGGGATGGAACTAGATAGGATGAAATAAAGAAGAGATGGATATGTCTTCTTTTATTTTATTTTGTTAAAGAAAGTAAGATCAATGAAATAATTTTTGGTAGATCTCACCTTTATTTGTTTTTTTATTTGTATAATTTTATGTATTTTATTTTTGAATTTCTTTGTCCTCTGTTGTTTTTCTTCTTTATTTTATTCCCCGTGTAAACAGAGCAAAATACGACAAGAAAAAAAAAGCATGGAAAATTCCAAATGCTTGAGAATGGAGAATCTTTGTCTTTGAGGTTGTAGCTCTCATTTAGCCAAGACGTCTATTTATATGCATTACACGTGTAAAATGATGAAAAACATACAATTGTTGCAAAAAAGGTCAAGAAATGAAACTGCAATAGCACAGATTGAGGCAGATTCTAAGGGTGTAAACATTTATGGAAGTGTTGGCAAAATTTTAAATAATTTATTAAACGCCTTAATTTGACCTTGTTTTCACTTAACTTTAAAAAATATATACATAAGTAATTATACGAGAAATGCTAATAAAAAAATAGTTAACATTTTTTTACCAAAAACAGTCATTGAAAAAACTAAATCTGGTAATTTACAACGTAAAAAAAAAGCATTACTCTTGTAGTCAATAAAACATTTTACTTGCAAAACAGAAATGGCAACAGGTCGAAAAGGGTAGTATTTAAGTTGTTTTTATATTCAGACCAGAAATGGGCTTAATGAATTTATATTAAAAAGATTAAAAAACTGAAAATTTTACAAGAAAAATAACTAGAAATAAAAGGTTAAAATTTAATTTCGACCAATTAAATGAATTTGAACCTAATTAAGTACACAAGCATGCGAATCCAAGCAGCTTAATCAAAACCCACACAGATTGAAACAATCCAACCCTAACGGTTACTTGGAAAGGTTTGGGTCTACAAGCAACAACTTATAGATGAAGTTAGATTGGGCTTTTCTTTTAGCCCAAACCAGCCCTTTGTTTAGTCATATTAAAATATAACGAATCAAATTAACTGATAATAAAGTTTATGAACAGAAAAATTTCAAATTTCATACTTTGTAAAACCGGCATAATCGTTAATACGTATTTTAACAAACAAATCAATGTTTCAGTGTAATTTTTAACAAAGTAGCGCACGACGAAGGAAAAATAGACAGAAAAGCATGTTCAAACGCAGACCCACTCAAATTAGGATGTTTGGTTTGGGTCAGAACATTTTCTTGGGATGACCATCGTGAGGACCAAACCACATTAAAATAAACAAGTACCCTTAAATCGACATAGTTCAACATATTTATAACAAGTACCCTTAAAACACGGTTCAAAACTAGAAAATCCGCAATAAAAAGTTTTTATTGAAATTCGGAATGAGAATATATTAATAAAAAAATTTAATGAAAACTTTCCATTTGATATTTCTTCGCGAGCGTTTTAAAGAGAATTTGTTAGGATTTACTAATAAATAAACGTAAATAAACGGGGCAAACATCCCCACAGAGAAATAACAATCATTTGATTGATTTTTGCACAGCAGAAAGCAGAAAGCAGAAATTCTTTCTGCTGAATCCTTCACAAGATTCAAAATGCACCGCAGAAAGGAAATCTGATTGATTTTTGCTTAAAATCAAGCAGAAGACTAGATGCAGCAACCAAAATATCCACCCTTAAAATTATGAAAGCAGATGTTTACTAGATCAGCTGTTACTGAAAGTGAACAAAAGCACAGGCACAGGAACAACAATTTAAAAGATACAAGTACTATTAGGTACAAATCCGATAGTAAGTATGTCAATCTTTTAAAAACAAAATGCTCTTTAATCACATGAAATGAAATTGTGGATGATATAGTATGAGACATTTCATGAATCCCAATCAATTTCAACCAACACTAACAGTACAACTAAAGATATACACACACCCAAACACATTGCATTTTAAAAAACACTACTTTGGTGAAATGAAAAGAGAGAAAAATCCAAGATAAAAATCTTCTTGAGAGAATTTCAACTTTTCCCATTCACTACATTGTTCAGAAAGTCTTTCTCTGTCGAAACACAAAATTACCAAAGCAGAACCCAATAGAGAAAACAAACAATGCAGGATGGTGCATGACTGTCACACACAGAGTCGAAGTTAAGGACTAATTACTGAATGTGATTGTTAAAGAGAGAAAGAGAGAGAGTAGATTAACCTTGAATGAGTAATATATCCTTCCTGAACAGAACAGAACAGAACAAAACAGGAGAGAAAGAAAAGAAATATTCCCAGATACTTATTAAAAGACTAACATAAGAAGAACAAAAAAGCAGGATGGCCAAGCTAACACTAATGACCCTTAACCTTGTCATCTGCAACAGCATTCAGAATGGGCAAGCTACTGAGGAACTCATCCAGCCCTTCAAAAAATCCAATCCCTTCAATATTATCCTCAGCATTCCCATTCCCATTCCCATTTTCATTCCCTTCATCCACTTCATGCAAAGACTCCTCCACCTCATTGCTGAACTCTACATTCAAATCTAACTTCCCCAAGTTCCTCTCACTCCTCCTCCGAGAACCACCCAACGCACCCTTCTTACCAGAATCAGGCGCCGCCGCAACACCATCACCATCACCATCCGCAACCTCACCATTCTCCACATTCCCGTTAACATTCCCCTCATCACCACCATTATGACTACGAACCCCTCTCCTAGGCCTCTCAATCGTTTCCCTCCTGACATCACCACCATTACCTTTTCTTCTCTTCCTCCCCCTCTTCCTCGTCCTCTTCTTCGCCACCGTCGCCATTCCCTTCTGATTCCCGCCATGCCAATCATCATCGTCGGAATCATCCTTCGTCGTGTCGGAACCCTCCGCGAACTCCGCAGACGCGTCATCGTCGTAGAAAACGTAAGGCCCCTTCTGGTGCTTCCTACTCTGCCGCACCTCCCCTTTGAAAGCGCAAGGAATCAAAGGGGAAAAAGGGTTCCACTTCGAAGAAGAACCGCTAATGTCTCTAAAATCTCCAGAAAACCCCACAGGGAAAAAACCCCAACTGCTAAACGAGCCAAAACCATCTTTCGGCGGCGACCGTACCACCACCGCATGAAACCCCCTCCGACAACTCTGACACCGCAACGTACAATCCACGTACACCTTCGGATACTCGTACATAACGTAACAATAAGGGCATGCGGTCCAGAAACTCGCCCCTTCGCTCCCGGTCTCACTCGCCCGAGTCAACTCGCTCGCATTGTCCTCCTGACTCGGCACCTCCACCTCCACCTCCACCCAAGCCCTAGGGCTTTTTTCCCGCTGAGGGACTTGGTACGGGGTCGTGGTCGGGTTTAAGTTTGGTTGCGGAGGTTGAATCGGGAAGAGGGTAACCGGAGGAGCGGGAGGTTGCGCCGGCGGTGGAGGAGGCGGAGGAGGAGGAGGAGGCAGGGGTGGGGGTTGAGTGAGGAGTCTGAGTTGGTTGTCGTAGAAGGCTTTCTTTGTGGAGTTGGAGAGTACGGACCAGGCGTCGTTGACGAGCGTGAAGGCGTGAGCGGCGAAGGCAAATGGGTTGTGGTGAGGGTCGAGCTGGGTGGCGAGGCGGCGGTACTGGACAGCGATATAGTCGATGTTCTGAGTGTAACGGAGGACTTGGAGGATGGCGTACCAGTCGTGGTGGTCGTTGATCCGGGCCTCGCCGGCCATTAGGGTATCGATAACCGTAAGAAGAAGCTGGGTGGGCTCGTATCTCGGGTCGGACTCTCGGGCCCGAATCGCAAATGAGCGAGCCCCGTGCAAGTCACGTGCGCTTAAAACCTTGTTCGCCGTGTAGAGCCAGCGCTCCGCCTCCGCTCTCGTACCTCCTCCATGACCCTCCATTCCCAATCAAAAACTGAAACCGCTTTCTTTCTGTGCTACTTCCTCACTCCCGAACGAGTAAGATACTGCAGAGGGTGTTTTGGTAATTGCACTGGGAATTGCAGAAACGAGTTTCACATGGCCGTTCACTGCTGACATCGACATTGACCTTTCTCACAGACGAACAAGAACAACCCTCTTCATCTTCTACCATTCCTCTTCCTTCTCCCATATCTCATATATATGCCTTCTTCAGACAAAGACAAACTATGTTTCACGCTGGGTCCCACCTTCCCACGTTTGACTTCCCTCCTCAGATAAACGCTGTCGCTTTTAATTTTTCATTCTTTTTAAATTTCCACTTTACATTATTTTATTCTAAACCACTTTTCAGTTTTCAGTTTTCTAAATTTTATTTAAACGTTAATTAGAAACGCTGCATGTCGGTCGTACTTCTTTTTTTATCTATATTTTTTTAAACCTGCTAAATGTAACTTCCACACACTAATTAATGTACTTAAAATATTTATTGAACACAGTTAATGCAAAGTACTCAAATTAAATATTTTTTATACTTTTAAATGCATTTTTGTTTATTATTTTCCTACTTTTATTACCTTAATAAATATCTCCGCAAACATTCATTGTCGTTTTTTGGTGTTTTAAATCATCGGAAAATGCATGCAATTTGTGAATTTTACCATCGTTACCATGGGAACTGTTTTTATTTTATTTTTTTTTTAAATCTTTTTCTTTCACCAATAAAAATTACAAGAGGTAAAATCCTAAACTAAGTCAACTAAGTAAAATTTGATTCTGAAAATTATAGTATAAGAAAAGGCAATTTGGTCCCAACATTCTACCAGAAAAAATCCACACCAAACAATATTTATAGAAATTAAAACTCATGCCTGTTTTATTTCGAATCGCCAATCATTAACGTTAAACAACAGTGATGTTATTACGTGTGCAATCCTCCACCGTCCATTTAAACAACTACTAGTAATAGTACTCTCAATATTTTGGGAACACTATAATTCGCCAAAAACAATAATAATTGGGTATTTTCGGTCATTTCTTTTCATAAATTTGACCTAACCAAGACCCTACGAGAACGATTTCCTTTTTTTGGATTAATAATCTTTTTGATTTTCAATTTAAATAATAACAAAACAAAAAAGTTTCATATAAAATAAACTATACATCCAGTATGCAATTCACTGTTCGATAGATTAAATCTACCAATTCATGGTCATTGAAACTTCATTTTTCATAATTAAAGCTGCAAAATAAAATAAAAATACCTTTTTGTAGGTTTTATTCATGGAATTTACACAAATTAAAAGCAAAAATACTGAGGCTTAAAATCATAAATTTTACTTTAATTAATAACAATCAACTTGAAAAACGATAATTTTAAAAATGCATGTTACATAAAACAGTTCATTTACGGACAGAAATTAATTAAAGTTTTTCCATTAATGAAGGATTGGATTGCAAGTAAATCGCTTAACGATGAAGTCATATGAGGTTAAAGATCAAAATGATAAATTGGATCTGAAAAACAAATAAATGAGTGAAGAAAAGTATTCAAACTAATTAACAGAAATGAATTAATGTGCATAATAAAACGGCTTTCTCAATAATTATTATTCATAGGCGTTTTAGAGTTTTTTTTAGTATTTCTATTTTTTTTTTCTTAGACCCTCTATTCCAATAGTGAGTATTTTAGATTTATAGGAATTTATTTTTATTTTTTTATTCAAACAATGGATCCTATGCAAGAATTAAGACAAAATAAAAGAAAATTAAGAATTATCATAACAATTATGTTTGGTGTTCGGGGGTCAAATATATTCTCGGGTGAATTAAAATTTTTACACGAATTTTTGAAGGAGTTAATTAGGATTAATAAATTAATGTCTTACTAATAAATGTACGGAAAACATTTATTAAAGTTTTAATACTTTGAGTTAATGTATTAAATATATTTTGATTGAGTATTTTCTGCTTTTATTATCACCTTAACAAATGTTTATTCATCCGTTTGCTTAATCTTAATTGCATCGTATATTACTTATAAAAAAAAAAACTCAACTTAAATATGGTTATGAAATAAATTAACTAGTTTTTTTAGTTACGGTGAATAACGTTTATAAAAAAAAGGTGAAAAAAATGAAAATAGTATTATTAAACGTGAATATTCTGAGTTATAATTATTTTAATTTAATTAATATTTTGAAGTTTAATTTTTAAATATATATAAACATTGGTAGTTTCAATATTATTTCAGAAAAAACCCTTTATTCTCTGGTGTGTGATATGATTTGAAGATGGTTTGTCAAGATACTAATAATCAGACCCATTGTTCTCAAGCGTGGTTGTCACAGTTGTAATCATTAAGAAGAAACAAATAAACACGGAAAAAGAAAGTGGAGAAAAACAATAAAATAAATTTGTTTGAATTAAATGAAATGAATAAAAATAAATAAATAATTAATCATATTTATTTGTTATTTTAGTAATATTATTTCAATTATTTATTTTATTATATCTAGAATGAATACACGTGTATTCACATTTTTTATTAATTAAAATAACATATAATTTCATTGCTTCTAAGATTAATTAATTAAATAATACAATTTAATATGTATATACATAATTATAATTTTTTGAAAATAATATTAAAAATTATATAGAAATTGTTAAAAAATTTATTCAATTATCTATTTTGTTAAGTTAATAATTTTATATTTATTTATTAAAAAGTAAACTTGTTTCTTTAACAAATGACATGACATGAAATTGTGTATCCAAATAAATAAAAAATATAGATATTAATAAAAAAAATTAATAACATATTCAGTTATATTAAAATTATAGTTAAAAACATAATCGTTATATAGTTGAAGCAATGAAATATGTTAATTATGTGTGAATTTTGTGAATCTAGTGGGAAAAGTTTAATTTACTTGTATTTTATATAACTAATTATGTATGTTAATAACTAATTCTTTCTCTCTCTGTTTTTTTTTTCTCCATGGGTGGAATAAAAGAGAGCATCGATAATTCTAATAGCTATTGAAGTTGTAAATTGATTCATTTTATACTCTGAAAATTAAAGAATCTTATCTAGTCGAAGATTGGGACATCTTTCACGGTTCCACCAATGACATCATGTTGTATTCCACGTGCTCTCCGAAAGTGACAATGATATTTTTAATGAAAATGATATTTTTACAATATTTTTTTATAATATTTTAAAATCATTTTTATGTGATTAATCTAAAATTATTTTATAATTAATAATAATTATAAATATCATCATCAATTAATAATATGTAAATAATATTAAAATATTATTAAAAAAATATTATTATCCATCTTTTATAGTTACATCTTTCTTCCTGCCAAGAAGTTTAAAACCTTTATTTTATAATATTTTTAATTGGAGTATACTCATATAACAATAAAAATATATATATATATATATATAAAAGATTTTAGAAATGATGTGACGCTACTGGAGCACCAATAAGAGGTTATTTTCTCCACTATTTATTACTTACCACTAAAAAATAATATATAATATTTTTTAATAATTATTTTCCTGTGATGAATAAGCAGGTATATACATCCTTCTTGTATATTTAAGTAATAGATTAAAGTTTATTTTAATATTATTATTATTTATCGAGTTTATTATATCATCTGTTATTGAGATATATATTATTTGTTAAATTTATCATGTCACTCGTTATCGAGTTACTTTTAAATTTTTTATTAATATTTAGACATTTAATATGTATATATTTTGGTACGAAGAAGAAATGTCAGATATCTCACGTCATTAGAAATAAAGAAAATTTAAAATACAGAAGAGAGAATAAACAAATGGCAACATTTTAGGCAAAGTCTCGTAGACAATATATACAAGGTTAAAACTAGGATGCCGAGTTCCTCATTAATTGTATATGAAGATGAATGTCGTGTGTAAAACATAACATTGGTGTAATAAATATTCTGGGTTGTAGAGGATAAGATCTAACCACTACAATCCCTCAATTTATGAATATCAAATAGTACGCGGTTTCATTACACAGGGAAAATCAGCAATTAAAAAGTATGTAAAAAACAAAAATTAACATATTTTTCTTAGCCAAATCTAAACTTAAACATACTAATAAAACAAATAAAACTTTCAGTTCAAACATTTTTCTTAGACCAATCTTTTAGAAACAAATAACATGATTTTTTTTTTTCAATCTAAATCTTTTATTTGCAATTCATATCAACAAAAGATATTTAGATTTTTATAATAGGGGTGGATCGATTTTTAATTTACCTAATAGAAAATTATTTTCTCAGCCCAAAACATTTATTACATTCAATCCACATTAACATCCTAACATATGCAATTAATTTAATTATTCAAATCATATAAGTGAGATTTAATTTATTCAATATTAATTAAATGCTACTAAAGCAAGTAAGAAAAACCAATTCAAGAAACTTACCAATACCCATTTTTGAATTATTTTTAATGAAAATGTTTTTCAATTTACAGTGATAAATTCATAAGATTAATACTTATTTTGGTCCATTTATTAGTTAGTTTTATTTAAAGTGGTCTTCGCTTCTTCTCACGTTCAAAGTGGACAATATTTTTGTAAAAATTGTTTAATTTAATCATTTTCTATTAACTAGTGTTAAATGTTAATTCTTAATTATTTTAAATCCTAATTAAGTGCATTACAATTAAATCCTAATTATTTTTTTCCAAATGCTTGATTTTCTTTCAAAAACCTTAATCATGTTGTCTTCCCCACCTTTGGGTTCTTTTCCAGCACAGTCCAAGCCAACCAAAGTCCAATGTCACTGGTAGTCATCGCGAGGCTCCATGGCCACAACCTATCAACACCTTCATAGTTCTGACTCTCACAATCATCACCAACAACCAACAAGAGTCCATAAACGCGAAGAATCGAAACCCCAAAAAAAGTTCGAAATCAGAACCCTAACCCAATCGTGAGCCATAAGGGAGAACAAAAAAAATTCCAAAATGCAAGATCATTAACATTAATATGTGAAAAAAAAATAAGAATCCAATTCGCAAATGAAAAACCCAAAATCGCAAGACAATACGCAAGAAACAGAAACCCCAAGCTTCACGTTATCAACATGTGGAGAAGAATCAAAAACTCTTCCCCAAGTCGCGATTCATAGAAAGGGGAAGACAAAAACTCGAAAAACCCCAAGTCGCTGGATTCTTCAACCAAAATAGAAACCCTAATGGCAAGGTCATTCAAACCCTAATTGCAATTTAACAACAATTTAACTTGCCACGTAGTTTAAAAATAAAAACCATTTGAACAAAACTAACAAATATGAGACTAAAATAGGTATTAAGTCAAATTAATACACAATAAGCATGCATTGAATATAATTTCAATATGAAAACATAAAATCTTTAAATCTCATAATTAAGGTTTTATTAATTTGAAAAAAAACTTAAATTATGGTTCAAAATATTTTTAGAAAAATTCCTAAATTCATAATTAGATTTATCTTGATTTGGGTAAAACATGATTTGGGAACGAACATGATAAAAAAAAAGAGAATTATAAAACATGTAAACTAATTTATAGTTTTCTTAAGTTTTTAATATATTCTAGAAAACTATTCTCGGACATTAAAATTTATAATTTTCACAATATAATCACAGTGGAATACTATACTAACCTTGATCTACGAGAGATCTAATCACAATGTATTATCAATCTTTAATTTTTTTTTTCCAATCTATCTCTTTGTCTTTTTTTCTCCTTTCACACTTAGTTTTTCTAATGACTTCATGTAATTCATTTTATACATCAATATCTATCAAGTTAATTTTTATTTTATGATCGTAAATAATAAACGATTTTATTTTGATAAATAAAAAAAGACCTAAATTTAATTGGATATTTTGTTTTCAAATAACATTATTTAAAAAAAACGCCACTTTTATATTTCTATGTATAAAAAATATATTATGGACATGTAACTTATTCTTAATTAAATAATAACACATTATAATAAGTCTTCACACATCTACTTGTTTTTATGTTTTTATAATTGGTTACCTTTAAAATTCCTTATAAATAATAAAAATATATGTAGTTTAATAAAGAAGGCAGGGAGAATTTATTTTCGTAATTTTTGTTTAGAAAAATATGCGTAATTTTATTATTATAAGTTTGATCTAATCTTTCATATTTATACTTTTTTGTTTTAATTACTTTTAACAAATTTTCATATGATAATACATTACTAACAGGCTTTCGAATGAAGTATAATTTTAATGTCAAAATTCATAATAATACTTAAATAATTTTATTTTGAAAAATTAAAATTTCCTTAAACGTTACTTTATTAAAATATAAAAAGGCGAATATAATATATTTAAAAGATAAAAGTAAAAATTCTAGTATAATATTTTAATAAATAGATAAAAGTATGATCAAATATTTATGTAAAAGCATTTAATTTTTTTATCAGATATTAATCAAATTTAGAAGTTTAATCAGCTTTTTATTTTGGTGGACACAGAAAACATGAAAAAAAGGAAGAATTTTTAAAACTCAAATTAAAAGTACAAACATACTTAATATGTATTTTGTACAGCATGCTCCCAAAATGGGACAAAAGTTTGATGAGAATCTAGTTAGATAACTCAAAATCGGACAAAAGTTTGATGGTAATCGAGTTAGATAATCATGAAGTGAAAGAAACCCTAAAGACTTTCTTTAACATTATTATAAATAATTACACCAACCTCAGCCAATTAAAGGTTGATTTAAGTAGTTAAACAATCTTTATAAATGGATTAATTCACACACGTGTATTAAATTCTTACACATTTCTGAATAAATTATGTTAATTTGAATTACTTTAATATAGTTTACTTTAGAAAGAAAAAAGTATGCAAAGGGATTACTACAAATGGCTAGACATGAGATCACATCAGTTGTCATTACAGTGTACGGAAAAAAGAATATAAGAAAATGAAAAAAGAAAAACCTTTTAACTAGAAAAAGAAATAAAATATAGAAAATACTTATTTTGGTAAACACCATAAAAGGGTCTTTATTTCTCCTATCTAAATTCGAAAGTGAGCAATAACAGCCAGAAATTGGAAAACAGACACACACGCTACTCAGATATTTCTTGGAATCATTATCAGAAATTGGTATAACCCCAACTCTTGGAAACATCATCCACTCTCTTCTCTTTCACCAGTTCATTCACCAAACATCCTAATCATCCATTTCTGGTAATATAACAACAAAAGCTACCTAGGTAAGGTAAGCCTTCATGTCTTCCCTTTTACTCTTCAAACTCAAACTCAAACTCAAACACACACTTAATTTTCTCACAGATTCCTTGCAAATCAGTCCTTTTTTCTTCCTCTCTTTCTTTTGCATATGTGTCTTAATTTGTTGGTTGTTCTTGGAAGATCTATCATAGTACATATCAAAAACTGTTTTGTCTGAAATTAAGCAAAACCCCCTACATACCGTACATGCACCTGTATATTTCGTTTTCATCCTGATCTGCTGAAATTTGAAACACTGATATATGTGTATGGTTATGTGGGTTGGAATTTGGATGATTATGAAATTGTTTGAGAGTAGAATGGCAAGAAAGAAGATACCGATCAAGAAGATCGACAACATAAACGCGAGGCAAGTAACATTCTCAAAGAGGAGAAAAGGTCTTTTCAAGAAGGCTCAGGAACTGTCAACTCTCTGTGATGCTGAGATTGCTCTCATAGTCTTTTCCGCAACCAGCAAGCTCTTTGAATACGCCAGTTCAAGGTATTTGTCTGTCCGTACCATTATCTTCTTTCCTTTTTTTTCTTTTACCATTTTCTATTTTATTATATGTAATAAGCATCTGCATGTGCAACCCATCACTCACAACAACTTATCCATTTTTCATGCTCTTCTGTCTCTCCTTTTGCCTTTTCTTTTTATGCACACACATAGATTCATATGTTTCATCCATACATAATACCAAGCTTTTCTAAAATTCATATGTTTCAATCTTTAATAATATAACCACCATGAAATAACTAAGACGTCAAAAATAGGATTATACAAGTGATATTTATATTAATATTTCAAGAATGTGTTTTCTATACTATGATTCAATTATAAATTATTGTATGTTGACTTTTAGTAATAACTATTTGAAAGTTCTGTATAAATTGATTCATAAGTAGATATCACTGTATATTTTTACAGCATGAAATTAAAACATTAAATTTGATTTTACCGTACTGTTAATGATAGCCAATATATGCTGTTTTTTTTTTTTTTAGCTTTCTGATTTTGCAATTCACTATACAAACAGTTCTCTATATACCTAAACAAAATGCTTTGTTTACAGTCTTTTTCTTCTGAACTCATGCAACTTTGTTTTTCCATAAACATTTATTCTTTCAGGTTATGTTCTTATATGCTCTAAGTAATTACATATTCAACTGTCTAGAATATGTTGTTTTGGAATGCTTGATTAAAATTTAGTATTTTTAAATTTAGATGATAAAAACAGTAGGAGTTAAAACTTAATATATGAAAGATTTCTCGTATTCTCATAAAATAGTCAAACAAAATATGAAAATGCTACTTTAATTTCATGGCACTCCATTATCTGAACATAACTTTTTATGTGAAATTTAAAACTGATATTTTTAAGTTCATTTTGTCAAGAATAATGCATGTAAAAGTGTAGCCAGTAGTTTGGTTCTTCAAGTGGGCATTCAGGAAAGTTGATGCCTGATGTGAGAGATGTGGATCTAAGGAGTATATATATAAAAGGTTTCACATCTCTAACCCAAAACCTTAAACCTTAAAATAATGAGTTTGTTAATCTGTCATTGCTCATTTAACATCACCACTAATTATACTCCTTGGTGCTCATGTCTCCATATCTTCGTTTTTAATATCTCAAGCAATGTTATTCCACAACCAAACATCCTACGCTTAGAAATGAAAGAATTAAGAGAAGGTTATGTCTAAATCTAAGAAAAATGCATTAAATATAAGTTAAAAAACATGTTAAATATGATAAGTAAAACAAAATACGTACGTCAAAGTTGTGCAGACAATTTTGATTGAAACAGAAAATCCTCTATCTACAATGTATATTGTGTTGCTTCTTTTCAATCATCCAATCTTTGTCGGGGTTTCCGCAAAGCTTGTTTGATGGAAGCATGAAATTTGTTCTAAATAACTAGAACGAACTTCTGAATTTCTCTTAAGACTTTCTTCGTGGCTTCTCACGAACACTTGACTGTGCATGTGCACTGGTAATCCATCTCTAATTGTCCAATTCTTCCCATTGTTTGAAACTCCATCAATAAACCAGAACTTGTTTTTCTAACCCTTCATGGCTCTTGCCCAGGGATGAAGGTTTGAAGCATTCCGAGTTTGGATTCTCCCAACTCTTATAGTTTTTTTTGGCAATGGTTCCACTATCGGAACATTGACAAATTTGTTGGATACAAACAAAGTCCCATATCAGAAAAAAATAAGAAATGGATATGAGTTTATATACACATAAGATAACTTCATTGATAAGAGGCATTCTGAAGTGGTACCAAAAGCAAATCCGTGAGGACTTGGTCCAAAGGAGTCAATATTTTATCAATGTGGCTAATAGGAATCCTTGAAGACGAGAGATGCTAAAAGGGGTTTAAATTTGTGAGTAAATTTGACTCACTACTGGTTTGAGCTGATTTGGGTTAAAAAAACAAATTATTTGTTTTCAAAAGATTAAACTGAATCTTGTTCCATTAATCTAGAGGTTAAATAGGTTCCTGAAATTAGATTAACCCGTGATCCATAATTACTAACCCCTTATTTATTCTTTTACCACTTTTTCATAAGTTATTTAGTATAATTATTTATTACTTTTAATTACCTAGGTTGATAATTTGATTTTTTAAAGACTAAAATGTTGTTTAATAATTAATATTTAAATAGATTGGATTTTTAATTTATTGGTTTGTTAAATTATATAGGTTAACACTATCATTTTCAACTAGTATCTTAATAAAGAGATTTAGTGAAATAAGTAAACAATTTGATTGTACTATTATAAAAAAATAAGTCGAATAATCCACTTTAATTTTACTACAATATATATAAATTAAATTTGAAAAACATAATATCTTTAAGTAAGTTCACCCACCTAATTCACCATTTTTAAGTGGTCAAGTTGGGTTACAAAATATTTTTGTTATGAAAAAGTAAGTTAAGTTGAGTTGACTCATTTTCAACTTAACCATAACAAACCAACTAGTATGAGTCGGGTTGACCCACTTTGACACATCTATTTAAGACTTATGAGTTCTTTATTGGTTGTTACTACAATACTCATTTTTTTTTAAATACATTTTAGGATGAAATACTTTCAGGGTTTCATTAATGAGAATGAATTAAGCTAATATGTCAACCATTCTTTATTGTCCTTCTCAATCTCCACTTAAGATTAATAATAAAAACATTTTTAACTACCGCACTTGGCTACAATTACTTTCTTGTTTCAACTCATGAAAATTTATTTTTCTTGCACATATACTTTTTACCAACCACCTCAAAATTTTTCAAATATGTCTTTAGAATTTCTCCATCCAAATGCCCATGGCATGGAAGAAGGTGTTTTCACATTATGTTGCTCCAACTCTAAGTTTAACTTTGCTATTTTTAAGTAAGGCATTGTGTTAGGAGTTTAAGAATGAATTAAAAGTCTTACATTAATTAATAGAAATGAAAAATTGAGTGATATATAAGAAAAATAAGACCTATAAACATTATAGATTAAAAAAAAATTACTTTTTATATCGATTATAATTAAAAGAGATATAGAAAATTTTCTCAAACATTAAAAAAATATTACTGTCACTTTCTCTCTGAGTTTTAGTTTCAATAGATAAAAACAATTTAATTTTTATTACAAAAAATATCAATACACCTATTTTTTTATACATGTTCTAGTCCTAATTGATATAGAAAATTTTACATTATTTACAAAACTATGTAACTTTTTATACTTGAAGAAATAAAACCCGTATAATATAATGTTTTTTTAGAATGATGAATGATCTTGATGGATATAAAGATTTCATTCTCTAACCTTTGTCATCTATGATGACTTCAATAATTGACTTAATTAAAGCCACGAGAGATATGTTAAACTGACAATCAGACCACATAGCCTATTTTATTAACGTTAATCATAACATTTTGTTTCAAATTAAATTAGTGAGTTTTACATAGAATTATGAAACGCTTAATAGTGCATGGATCTTGTAGCATATGTATGTATTCTCCAGTAGATACATTTATATATATATATATATATATATATATATATATATATATATATATATTATGACAACAATAAAAATAAAATTTGATCTTAGATTACAAGTATCGTATCTAGAACTTCACCAGTAAACTATTATAATGAATTTAATATCTAATATATTTAATTAGTATATGTGATCATGCAAGCAATAGCAAACTAATAAATATTAAAAATTGAATTATTTTTCTGAAACTTTTTAGATATATTTTTTTCAACCGAGTTTTGGTTCTAATATCAGATTGAAAATAAAAAATTAAACAAAATCAAACTATTTATGATAATTAAATATTATATATATTTGAAGTTAATTAGAAATTGACAACACTATGTGGATGTCTCTTAAGATTGTTTTTCTGTTTGATTATTCTGTAGTTATATTCCATTTATACTTATTAAAATATGATAACACAAGTATTATAGTTTTTAATTATGAGATTATATGATTTATTTTTTAATCAGTAAGAAACATTAAATTATAAATATAAAAATTATAAGAAATTCAAAACATTTTTTTTACTTGATATAAATATAAGAAAATCATGTTTAATTCATTCAAAAGAACAGCATATATATATATATATATATATATCTTGCTTGACATGAAACACTAAACACTATATTTCTATATAAAGTTTCAGTACAAAATTTTCATTTAGTAAGGATAGTATCTATTAAGAAGAAATCATATTATCAAATCTTCTCCTTTAAATGTGTTTTCATTCAATCTCTTTGTTTATAAATTCGAAGTGGTAGAAAAAAAAAATACTCCAAGTGACTTATATATGCTGGTGTCTTTGATATCCATAAAGAGAGATTATCTTCTATATCATGATATTGTATATTTCTGTAAGCCAAAAGTTATAGTAAATCATATCGTTTATAATGGTAAGTTTCAAGAGTTTTTCTTGAAAGAGAAGGGGATGTAAAGTAAACCAAGATAGAAAAGCAAGTTCTCTTATATGTGCAGATTGTCTATCTTGTTTAAATGGCATGGATAATAGTTCTTAGTAGGAATCATAGGAAATCATTTTTACTAGTTAAAGTATATCTATAGAGTATAAATTTAAATAAAAGCATACTATTTTATTTATTTTATTGTACAAAAATTGCAATTACAATCATCTAAATTCATATACCAAGAGACTTATTGAGTTTTGCTAACAACTCTCATGAAAACCAACACATAGAGAGAGAGAGAGAGTAATTCTTCAATTATTCATTACTCTTTGTGCTCTAAATCAAACATCTTAGGTGGCAACATATATCTCATCACAAATATATCAACAAAGTCATTAACACTAAACTCTCTCCAAAGACACAACACATACATGTCAAATTGCTTCTCTTGGTTACTAATACCACTAGAATCACATGATAAATAACATGTTTACTCCATATCTTTCAGTACAATTTTTTTCAAATTAAGTCTTCATTTTTATAATAACTTCTTACTTTTTCCTTCTTCACATTACTCAACATGAAACCTTAGTCAATGCTCACAGAGATGAAGTTAATTTATAGTATTATGAATTGATTTTATAAGATTAAGTTAGCTTTATCATTTTTTAACTCTATCCAATCATTTATTGTGAAACTCACATGTTATTTCAGCATTTAGTCACTGGCTTCTAAATACGCCCAGTTGCACCAGGTTATATGAGCTTAATGCAAACCTATTAATATGAACTTAAATACTTGAATACTCCTAAGCTTTTTAACTAATTGATACAATGCAATCAAATAAAAATTAATCATAAAACAATAATATAAAGTTCTTGATTTTATAAGCCTCTTGCGTCTTCACAAAGGAAAAGGGAAGGGAAAGTTTTGAATTTAATTTCAACATCCTTGTCCTTTTCAGCATGCAACAAATAATTGAAAGGCGTAATCGGCATTCAGGTGTTCAAGGATCAGACATTCCATCCATTGAAAAACAGGTATAACTACGTTTACTTTCTAATATTCCTTTAATGATTAATTGATGAAACCAAAAGAGCTCTGTTTCTGAGAGATAATTGAATATTTTACTGCAGTGAAAAAGGTTTGTTCAGTAGTGTAGTCCCGCTGTTTTGCCTCTCTTTTTTTTTTCTTTTTTTTTTATTTATTTCTGGTGTTTTTGTTTGTCTGATGATTTTAATATACAAATTTGTTTTAGAGAGTCTAATGTTATTGATTTGATATGTCTAATAACTACTCTATCTAGTGTTGTCGTTTCGAGCTATGCAATTCTCATGGTCATTTGAAAAAGTCTCATGATTCCATGTATTTTCATATGGTAGATTAATATTTATGCAGTCGATTATATATATAATCTGCTTCTCGTAACTGTTTGGCAACGAGAGAGAACGACAACAATATTTCTGCAGCATTCTACATTCTTAACTTGAGAGGAACAATGGAGCAAAGACAGAAAAAATGATTTGGACATAGTTGTCTTTGATATATAGCTTGCTTATGAACAATTGAAAAATCATGAAAGGCATTCTATTTTCATGAAATCTAATATATAATCTATGTATATATATAGCTTGGAAGTAACTCTTTTGACATGCTGCACAAGGAAATAGAAGATAAGACTCATGAACTGTGGTATGCACTCACTGCAACTTCTTTAATGTAGACTTAGATATCTATGATGCATGCCCCATAAAATATACATGCACGATAGAGAGATATGGTTTCCATGAATGCACATGTTTGATGCAGTCAGTTGAACGGACAAGACTTGCAAGGATTGACAATACAAGAGTTGCAGAAACTGGAGGAACTTCTCCAAAAACGTTGGATCACTATTTCAAAACTTAAGGTTTCTCCCAAATTATTTGTACTCTAAGTTCGTTATAGTTGTTTCCCCTTATGAGATGAAATCTAGAACTTAATTGTACCTGTAAAGTCAACGCTGTACACGTAAATTGTGCATGCTTTTGACATATAACACTTATCAATTATAACATGTTGATTTCAGGAAGAAAAAATGACTCAAGAGATCAACAGCCTTAAAACAAAGGTAAATGCTCGCACAGATTGCAAATCCTGTATGTCTTTGCGATATTATTCGTATTTCTGGTCAAATAAACTTGTACCTTAAAATATTATTAAACATTCGAAACCAACGAAACATGATGTGTGTTTAATACAACCATCAACAATACTTTTGATCAATAAGACAAGTGCCACTGACAAACCTAAAAAAATGAAGACTTTCTTATATTCAGTTATTCATCCAAAACCCTCCACGGCCTTGAATATGTAGGTCACACTTTCTTATGTTTTTTCTCAGTGAATGTTAATCACTTCAAAAGGGCATTTAACTTTAAAAATCACGTCCTGATTAAAGCTGGTAATCGTTGCTTCCTCGTTTTTTCTGCTATTGGATGTGGAAAACTACGTTCTTGAATAATTTTCAGACACCCTGATAGTAAAAATGATTTTTTTTTTCTTGTTTGTTCATAATAATAATGCAGCCTGTTAGCAATTTTTTCATCAATCTTTATTGACTCAACCTTTTTTCTGCAATGATATTCGGCAATTAACGTTGCTCGAGAAGGAGGCCGAACTTACAGAAGAGAACCAGAAACTGAAGCAGGTGATAGGCTTTTCAAAACCTAGCATGAGCTTTCTGAGATATCTACTTTGAAACAAACTTAGCAATAATCAATAATAGTATTGTAATAGAACTTTTATGAACAGAAGTTGGTTCGAGAACAGTGCTATGAGTCAATTACTAGCAGTTCATCTGATTTTCCTTCGGACAATGGTAGTTCTGACACATCTCTCAAGTTGGGGTTAGTTTATACTTCATTTCATCCTTCTATAATATTCAGAACATTATTTTATTAAAACATGTTTTGGTCTTTTGTAATAGATTGTAGTTAACATTGCAACATGTTTAATGACACTATCTGGTAGATTACAAAATGTAAAGAATGCCTCATATTCTGCTGTTACTTCAAAAGCTCCTTCTGATTTGTGTTTATCTTAATTTCTATGTTTATGCAGGCTGTGTTTATTTGAATGAAATGGTTCCAGTGAACAGATTAGCTTGCATTTCTGTATGAAAGACAAGATCAATGTTGTTTTTGGAATTTGACAAACAATTTGCTTTTGAGAGTAGCAGCTGGAAAAATTTCACAGCTGGGGCAACTTATTTTGTAACCTAAACAGAACATCGTACTTGTCATTATGCCATACGTGGCAGGTTAAACAGATAGGAATGGCTATTTATAAATCGAAAAATTTAAAACGTTCTTAATTCTTAAAAATAGAAATTATAGAATAATTATAAGAAAAATATAACTAAAATATATAAAATACAGTGGTAACATATTCATCTTGAACAATTTATATACACTGTTAGACAGTTATATAGGTACATCGTATACAGTGTGTGTAAACAAGTTGCTTTTCTTCTGCAAAACTATCACTCCTGCTTCCAACATAACTGTTATATATATATATATATATATATATATATATATATATATATATATATATATATATGTTCCAGTGATTATGATATTAATATTTGTTCCAGTGAAAATTATTAATAAGCATTGAAACGACGTGTCTGAGTTTTCAATAATGATCATCTGTCTAACATTAATGTATATACAGAAAGACAAACCTTAATGCACATGTCAAATATTAAATTCTAAGACACGTGCTCTACTTACTTTTTTTTTTACAGTACTAGTATCTATACCGTATTTTTTCTAAAGATGAATTAGGTTTTCTTTATTTTAATTATTTTATATTATAATTGATGGAATTTTTTTTAAAAATAATTATCTTTTTTTATTTGTATAATAATTATAAGTAATTAAAGAACCGTAAGAAATATGATGTAGTTTAAGGAATGATTTTATCATAATAAAAAAATTATCGTAATATAGAAATGATAATTATTCAAAAATATATATGCATCTCAATATTTAAAAATTGAAATAAAAAAAAACGTAATAGTAAAATCAGTGCAAAAGGACATTTGAAGAAACAGTGCAACAAATTCGTATTTAATGTAACAAATCAAAATGCATTCCCAGTCTTAAACTCTTTTCTCCTTCAAAATTCTCAACTTCACGGATTCAATAACAGTTTTAAAAAAAAAAATTATGCACATACTGCATTAATCAAACTGTTCACACTTTCGATTATATATATATTTTGTTGCAATTTTTACCTTATTTTAGTTTGACAGTGTTTTATATCAATTTATCCGAATGCTTTTGTTCTAAGTTTTGTTTCTTATGTTCTTTTCTTTCATTATATGTCTTCAAACCCTAAACTTGAACCAGATCAATACTCGAGTTGGGCCAAATTTCAAACACGTATTCAGCCCAAAATACGTCCACATTCAACAGTATATATTCCATAAAGTTAGAAGTATCAATACAATAATTAAAGTTGAAGACAAATGAACGATGAAGTGTATACTATTCCTTAGTATAACCCAAATTTGTTTTCACACGTCCAAATCTTCGTAATATTATAGAAAAATACGAATGGAGGAAAAAAATATATAATAACTTAAGTTGTCTTTTATCAATATTTATACCTAGATTTATTACAAAATTTATCCACTGTAGAATATTTAAATTTTTTATTTTATTTTTTAACAAAAAAAATCTCTAAATATTCATAAAATCAAATAAAATATCTCAAATATCGTATTATGACGTAACTTTTTCAAGTTCAAATTGAAACTTTTAAAGTTTTTGACCAAGAAACTTTAAAATAATCTATGTTTTCAGAGTCAAATTTAATTTCAAATATTTAACTTAATTCAACCAATTTACAGTCCTAAATGACAGAAATAAGATTAAGTTTTGTATATTACTAGAATAAAATGTTTATGATATTAACTAATTAAATACAATCTTAAACACAGTTCTTAATACATTCGTTTCGAGCTGTGAAAGAAATCTATATTGTATATAACAAGAAGGAATGGTTAAAAATAAATAAAACACAATCGTTTCAGTTACAGTATTTTGGTTTGTGTATAAATAATCTTTGTAATTAGACTTTCAGAAGTTGAATAAAATTTTTTGAGAGTTATACAGTATATTTGAGTGTCTCTGTGAGCTTTTAATCGGTTGAATTGGTGTGTGGTGGTGCTCCGTCGTGTGTGGTGGTGGAGATCTGAGAAAGAGGGTCGGAACCCTAGCAGAACATCTAATTTTTCCGCTTTCTCTCTCTAAACATTTCGAACGTTCTCAATCCTCGATTTTTTCTCTCTCTGTCACGTGCACCTACTTTTGAGTTTGAGGGATTAGACGTTTTTGCCCTTTTTTTTTGAATATGGTATCAAGAGCATAGGTTGCTTTCCTGGTGTGTATGTGAAGTGGGTGTTGTGTTGATATCTGGAGGTGTGTGAATCCAGAAGTGCAGAAAGAAGGGTTCTTTGGTTGTGCATAGTTCAAAGATTCATCAAGATTTGTGTGCAAGAAAAGATGGCTAGAGTTGGAGGAATTCAGGGGCCACTACCTATGTTTGATGGCAAGCAATTTACTAATTGGAGGATCAAGATGTGGGTCGTGTTTGGTTTTCAGGATGTGTTAGAAGTCATTGAAGATGGAGTGCCTGTGTTGAGTTAAAAGGCAACCCAAGAACAAAGGAAAGAACACAAGATACTGGAGAAATTAGATAGCAAGGCCAAATTTCTAATGTATCAATGTGTGAGTCAAAAGATTTTCAACAAGATTTCTAATGCTGCTACAGCAAAGGAGATTTGGGGTATACTTGTGAAAACCTACGGTGATGGAGACAAAAATGCAAAGGTGAAACTGCAAGCTCTAAAGAGGTAGTTTGAAACTCTTATTATGGAGGAGAGTGAGACTGTTGCTGAGTACTTTGACAAAGTACAGGAGTTAGTGAACAAAATGAGAGCTTATAGGGATAAAATGACAGATGAGTACATTGTAGACAAAATTCTGAGGACCCTAACCCCCAGATTTGACTATGTGGTGGCTGCCATTGAAGAAACTCGAAGAAAGGAGGATATTGATAGTGAGGAGCTGCTGCATTCACTAGAGGCTCATGAGTTATGCTTCAATGAACGTAGACAGTGCCATGAACAGGCCTTGCAGGCCAAATCACAGGGGAAAGGTAAAAAGGGCTTCAAGAAAGGTGGAAAAGGAGGCAAGAAAGGAAAAGATTATCTAGACCAGCAAGGAGAAGAGTCCACTGAATCTGGAAAAGAGAAGAAATCAAAGAATGCAGATGGAGAGTGGAAGTTTGATAAGAAAAAGGTAAAATGCTATAACTACCAGAAACTGAGACTATGCAAAGGAGTGCTGGAAAGGTGAAGGGGCTAAGAATAAACCTAAGAAGAGGGCTAATCTGGCCCAAGAAGAAGAATCAGATTCAGAGGCAGTGATTTTGATGGCCTATGATGATGAGAAACAACTAGAAAGTACTGTTTGGTACCTTGACTCTGGTTGTTCCACTCACATGACCGAGAGAAAGGACTGGTTTGTGAGAATGCAGGGAGTAAAGCATAGAAAGACCAGATTTGCTAAGCACAGAGGTTTGGAGGCAGAATGTTCTGGTAGAGTAGTGTTGAGGGGTGAAGATGGTAGAGAAGTAGTCATTGAAGAGGTACTGTATGTACCTGGGTTGAAGACTAATTTACTTAGTCTTGGACAGTTGCTTCAGAAGGGCTACGTGATGAAAATGGAAAACAATTGTCTTAGCATCTTCAACCAAGATGGAAAAAAGGTGATACAGGCTGAATTGTCACAGAACAGGACATTCAAGTTGGTGATGGAGGCAGTAAATCATCACTGTTTTACTGCAGCAGAAGAGCAAGATGAGTGGCTGTGGCATCTCAGATTTGGACATCTGAATTTCCAGGATCTATCAATGTTAAGCCAGAAGGAAATGGTGATTGGCTTACCAAAGGTGGACATTCTAGGAACTTTTTGCAGAGAATGTGTTCAATGCAAGCAGACCCGAGGCAGTTTTCAGAGGTGTTTACCATAGAAATCTGCAGAAAGGTTAGGGATGGTATATTCAGATGTTTGTGGCCCTATGCAGGTAGAAACACCTGGTGGCAGCATGTATTTTCTACTATTCTTAGATGATTGGACCAGAAAATGTTGGGTCTATCTTTTGAAGAGAAAAGGGGAGGTGCTGCAACAGTTTCAGAAATTCAAGAATATGGTAGAAAGGCCGAGTGAAAAGAAGCTGAAAATACTGAGAACAGATGGAGGAGGTGAGCATATCTCCACAGATTTCAGAGAATATTGTGAGAAGGAAGGGATTGTTCATGAAGTGACTCCTCACTACACGCCTCAACACAATGGGCAGCAGAGAGGAAAAATATAACAATTCTGAACATGGTAAGGTGCATGTTGAAGAGTAAGGGGCTGCCTAGTTTCTTATGGGGTGGGCTGTGTTGACAGCCACTTATGTGTTGAATTTGTCTCCAACAAAGAGACTTAATGGAATCACACCAGAGGAGGCTTGGACAGGAGTGAAGCCAGATGTGAAGCATCTGAAAGTGTTTGGGTCCCTATGCTATAAACATGTCCCAAAACAATTGAGAAAGAAGTTGGATGATAGGGGAATTCCATTAATTCTAATTGGATATCATGTTACAGAGGGTACAAGCTATATGACCCTGTAACAGGTGCTGCTTCAATCAGCAGGGATGTGAAGATTGATGAAACTGGAGAATGGTAGTGGGAAGTTAAAGAAAAAGAAGTATCAACCATTGAGTTGGAAAGTGAACCTGCAGCAGAGTCAGAAGCATGCAGGAGGGAGGAGAGTGTTAAGAGGTCTTCTCGGGTTACTCAGTTGCCAACCCATTTGAGAGACTATGACCTAGCCTATGATGCAACTATCTCATCAGAAGGTAATTTTGTTCACTTTGCATTGATAGCAGAAGCTGAACCAGTTGATTTTGAGCAGGCAGTGAAGGATGAGAGGTGGTACAAGGCTATGGAGGAAGAAATTGGTTCAATTGTGAAGAACCAGACCTGGGAGCTGACAGAGTTACCTCCTAACAAGAGACCCATAGCACTGAACTGGATTTACAAGTCCAAGATAAATCCTCAAGGGGTGGTCACAAGATACAAGGCCAGGTTGGTGGCTAAAGGGTTTTTGCAGCAAGTTGGAATCGATTATGGGGAGGTGTTTGCACCTGTGGCCAGGATGGAGACAGTGAGGCTGGTGGTTTCAGTTGTTATACAAAACTACTGGACCTTACATCAATTAGATGTAAAGTCTGCATTTCTGAATGAAGACCTGAAGGAAGAAGTGTATGTTGTTCAGCCTCAAGATTTTGAAGTCAAGAGGCATATTGACAAGGTGTATAGATTGAAGAAGGCTCTGTATGGGCTCAAGCAGGCTCCAAGGGCCTGGAATCAAAGAATAAATGGTTTTATGAGAAGTATTGGGTTTGAGAAGTGCATCTCTAAACATGGAGTGTATGTTCAATGCTATTAGCAGAATGGGAGAGAAGAAAGGTTAATAGTTTACTTGTATGTGGATGACCTGCTTGTTACTGGAAGCAGTGTAGAGAAAATTACTGATTTCAAAGACCACATGTTACAGGAATTTGAAATGAGTGATTTGGGAAGGCTAAGCTATTTCCTTGGAATTGAATTCACCAGAACTGATAGAGGCATGTTGGTACATCAGTCTAGGTATGCATTGGACATGTTAACCAAGTTTAACATGCTTCATTGCAATTCTGCTAATACTCCAACAGAAGTGAGATTGAAGCTTGAGAAAGATCCTGAGGAGGAGGTTGTTGATCCTACGGAGTACAGAGGGATGGTTGGAAGCCTAAGATATTTGTGTAATACAAGGCCAGATATCAGCTATAGTGTGGGCCTGGTGAGCAGATTCATGCAGAATCCCAAGGTGTCTCATTTGAATGTTGTTAAAAGAATTTTGAGGTACCTAAAAGGTACTACAAATTATGGAATTGTGTTGCCTAAACATGGAATTGTGTTGCTTACTCATACTCGGATTGGTGTGGAGACAAGGGTGATAGGAAGAGTACAACTGGATACGTGTTTTTTATGGAAGGAGCACCAATTTCTTGGAGCTCTACGAAGGAACCAGTTGTAGCTCTGTCTTCATGTGAGGCAGAGTATATTGCAGCGTGTGAAGCCACCTGTCAAGCAGCCTGGCTTGATTCACTGATGAAGGAATTGAAGATTGAAGTTGGAGGGAAGGTCAGTTGACAACAAGTTAGCCATCGACTTGACCAAGCATCCTACATCACATGGTAGGAGCAAGCACATTGAGACGCGTTTTCACTTCATCAGGGAGCAGGTTAGCAAAGGGAAGCTAGAGGTAGTATACTGCAGATCTGAAGACCAGATTGCAGACATACTCACTAAAGCATTGAAAGGGGAACATTTTCTAACACTTAGAAAGCAGATCAAAGTGAAAAAGTTGGAGATCAGAGCATATCTAAAGGAAGAGGTAACGAAAACTTAGGGTTTTCGTCCAGGAGTGAAGATCGACTCAGAGGAAGAAGCTTTAATGATTTTAATTGGTGAAAAACTTTTTCAAAACAAAAGAAAGGGTTTTTACCTATTATTAATCGGTGGAAGTGGCGGAAGTTCGTTGGGGATGGAGTTTTTCATCGATCAATCGGTGAAAAAGAGAGTTTTTTTTCAAATCATGTTTTTTTTTTACTGTTTTATTTAGAAGGAGTGTTAAAAATAAACAAAATAGAACAGTTTCAGTTACAGTATTTTGATTTGTATATAAATAATTTTTGTAATCAGACTTTCAGAATAAATTTTTTGAGAATTATATAATATACCTGAGTGTTTATGTGAGCTTTTGATTGGTTGAATCGGTGTGTGGTGGTGCTCGCTCGTGTGTGGTGGTGGAGATCTGAGGTAAACATTTCGAACGTTCACAATTCTCGGTTTTTTCTCTCTCACCTACTTTTTTTAGACTTCAGAAAAGTTGAGTTTGAGGGATTGGACGTTTTTGTCCTTTCTTTTTCGAATAGGAATAGTAAGTTGTTCCTCCAAAAGTAGTAAAAAGAAGTTAGATATAAAAGAAGCTTGTAGAAATCTATGAATTGATGTGACAGTGTCAAGTAGTACGATAATAAATGGTGAGATATGTTAGAAGAAGATCTAGATGCCCATGTCTTCCCTTCATCTTCTTCCTTTCGAGACAACCATAGGTTAGGTTTCTTTTTCTTCTTCTTCATCTTTTCTTTCAATCTCTTCTCTTTCGCCCCCATTTGCCTAGGGTTCCTTCTGCTTTTTTGACTCTGGTTTTGGTTTTTTGTTTTCGATCTTCGACTTCCCGTTTTGTCAAGATCTTAACAAGTAAAACCTACTCAAGAACACCCTTTTTGTTTTCTTTCTTTTTTTTATGAAAACGGGTTCACATCAGAGCCGAAATTGCGAATCTTTGTTTGTGTTCTTAATCTCTCAGAACAATTTCTGACACACCTTATTTCATGTGAAACTTGTTCACTGTGAGAAGCAATAGGGCACGATTTTCTGGTCTGCTTGATTTTGACGAAAATGGTGAGGAAGAAGATACCGATCAAGAAGATCGTGGACGTAACTGCGAGGCAGGTGACATTCTCAAAGAGAAAGAGTGGCCTTTTGAAGAAGGCACGTGAGCTTTCTCTTCTTTGCGATGCTGAGATTGCTCTCACAGTCTTTTCACCTGGTGGCAAACTCTTCGACTATGCAAGTTCAAGGTACCTTCCTCTTCCTACGCTCGCTAGCTTTAGCTATTTCAATTCCCCAATCGCTCAAGTTCATCAGAGAGAGATCAATTCACAAAATTGCTCACTGCTAGTTCTTGCACTGATATGTATATATCACCCTTTTTTTCCCTCTTATTCTTCTGCTTCAGATCTCCTGTATGTTTGATTTTGAGTTTTATCATTCCTTAATTTATAATAATGCTTCTAGGGTTCAGTCCACGATCAAGCTGCAAATAAGTAGCACCATTGATTTTGTTTCAGATGTTATATCATCATGTTTGGATCTATTTGAGAGCTTTTAGATTTTCTTCAGTGAATAAATTCTTCTAAGATTGTATGAAAATCGGAGCCATGTTAGTTATCTAGGTTTCACGTTTTTGGTTACCATATACAGCTTCCATCCCATTTAGTTAAGGAAAATGGTGAACAGTAAGTAAGAATTCCTGTCATGGGAAAAAGGGTTTTTTTAACTTAGCATTTGATTTACATGAGCAAGGAAAAAGAAATCAAAATTATGCTTTGCGTAAACCTTGGTTCCTACCCTACATTCATGACGCTAATATATAAAAGTTCGTTTACATAGTTTTTTTTATTTGTATATAAGTTAATTTTAATTTCTCCTTTTTCTTTTAAATGTTGTTATAAAGAAACTTTACAAAATTGTCATAAATCATTTTAGTTGTATATAAACTAGTAGTTTTTATTTTTGTAACTTCACCTTTTCCATGAAATTATGAAAGAAATATATACTTTATTCACACTCGCTTTGAACTGTTTTGTAACTATATACATATATCTGATATATATTTCACATATAGTTAAATGTGTCGTGGGAATGTAATAGTACGATGAGTTATTCCATAGTGTTCTCATACATCCTATAGTTTTATATTATTTAGGAGTTAAATAATTTAAATATATTTTATATTTAAATTTCGGAGCATTTTTCATGTATAAAATCGCAATAAAGTTCTAAATTCTAAAACAAATAATATTTTTGACGTAGTAATTGATCCAATCAATAATATTTCCGTGAATACTTAAAATTAATGGACACTCAAAGTTGTTCAAAACGGTAGACAATATTATTGAAAGACACATTCAAAATTAGTGATCTCTATTAAGAAATTTGTATATTTTGAAAACAAAGTACGAAATGCAACTTTTGTTCAGCACTTAATCACAGGAGTAACTAAAATGGAAGAAAAATCAAGAGTAAATTAAACAATATTATTATTATTTTATTTAATGAGTCATTTATTGATTTGGTTTTTGATTGTTGGATCGAGTGTAAAAGAAAAATAAAGAAGTGTATCAAAATTGAACTGATAAACCATATTGATATATTGTATAATTTTAAGATCAAATTAAGTAGGATAAAGTCACTAAGAATCTAATTTTAAAGCTTTGCTTTTACAAATTTAATCAAAACAGAATAAGAACAGGTTAATTATTGGCTGGAGATCTGAACCACAAAATTATTTAATCATTGGCTAAAGAAAGGTATTACTTCATTTTCTCTCTTTTATATATTAGCTTATAATGATAAAATTCCTTGCAAGGTCTGGATTAACTAAATCTGAATTTAATTTCTATAGATCGTTAGAATGGTATTTTTACAATATTAATTAATTAAAAATTTTGGTTGTTATAAGTTTTAATTAGTTCTTATAAAAGTAAAAAAAAAATCTTATATAGTGATTTTTTATTAGAAGAGAAATTTATTTATTTATTACCCATTTTCACCAGAAAATTCTTGGTGCAAAGTAATTTTTCTTGAGCAATTGAATGCCCAAAATTGAGCCTAAAGATTCGGCAAACAAAACTACTGTATTCAGTGGAACAAATTTAAAAGTAATAAGGGAAGGATACTAAAATAGATTGATTATCATAAAAGTTATATTAGATATAATTAATTATAAAAGAGAGTATTAGTGGTTTATGATTGAATGAAGTATTACATGTGTTATTTATACTTTATGTACATTTACTATGAATTTCAATTAAAGGTGGATATATTTATGTAAACTTTTATGATAGATATTTGATGTTATTATTGTTTAAACAGAAAACATGAGGAGGAAGATAATGTAATCCAAGTTCTCCCTCTAAAGAAATTAACGTGCAGCCATTTTTGTGTTATTTGAAGTATGCAGAAAATAACTGAAAGATATATTTTATGCTCAGAGTTGAACCTTGACAAACTAGACCAGTCATATCCTACGGAGCAGGTACTTTTTATTTTTATTTTTATTTTTTAATTTCACTGCATGTGTTTAATTGTGGATTAAAGGATTTGAATGACAAAAAATAAATAAATATTTATGATTGTGATTGTTCTGGAAATGGATTTTACGATTATGGGGAAGAAACAATGCAAATTGCTCTACTGTGTGGGCTATATACATGGAGAGAAAAGGTGATGATAAATAAAAAGAGTGTAAAAATAACATATATAAAGAGTGGTAAAAACATTCAGGGAACCAAAATTCATATTCTGGTAAAAGTTCTAGTTATAGATAATCACGTCTTCTTATTTATAAGAGGAAAATGTAACTTTTACAAAAATGGTTTAATGGAGGTTAATAAATTTTCACATTCCAATGACTTTCTAAAAAAGCCAAATACATTATTCAAAGATGAATGTGCATCTCTTCTCGATGACTTAAAATAAGGTCAATTAATAATATATAAATTGGTGTAAATTTTACTTTACAAACTAGTTTTAAAATTTAGTTCGATATTGAGAATCGAAAGGTGACCTTAAGTACTACATTGATAAAGAAAGTTAAATACAGAAAATCTCTTATGAGTTATTATCATTTCTCATTAATAGTGTATTTTTTGGCCCACACAATGTTATACTCAGTTTAATTTACATTAAACAAGGGCGATATGCTTATAATTTTTCATGTTAGTGAATGTCATTTCTTTAGTAGTGTGCATCTAATTTGTCTGGTCATTGTACAGGGTAGAAGTAATTATGCTTCTTTGAACAAGCAATTGGAAGATAGGAGTCGTGAAATGAGGTATGTCTAACGTGCAATTTTTTGATGATTTCATAACAAAAAAAAAAGGGTTTATTTTATAATGCATTTTTAAGTTCACATGTATTGTAATAATTTTACAATTTCATCTCAGACAGCTGAATGGAGAAGAGTTGGAAGGATTGACCCTAAAGGAACTACAGAAATTAGAAGAACGACTTGATTCATCCATGGACCGTCTTTATAAAACCAAGGTCCATCATTCCCTCCTCTCATCACTTTTCTCTTTATTACACTCTTTAACATTCAACATCTTTCAGGTTCAAAATTTTCTAGCAGAGATCAGCATACTTACGCAGAAGGTATACAGCTCATATTTATGTAATTTATCTGTGAGCTTCTTAAAGTATCTTCAGCCTCAAATTTTTTTAACTTCTTTTAATATATTTTATGAATAAATTTTGCATTAATTATAGTACTAAGTTATTAAATTTGACATAAATGTAACGTAGATTTCAGTGAAGGTAAATCTTTATTAAAAAAACGTCTTCAGCATTTTTAGTAAATTTCTTTTCTGATTTATATATAGATTTTATTTATCCTAAAATTTTGTTTAAGATATCCAAATTCAATTACGCTCGTATCAACACGATCTCAATGCATTGAGATGAATTAAATTGGTATAACCTATGTGTAATGGAGATTAAATTATTAGTATAAACATGATTGATTTGTATCATGCATCATATGTCAGATATAGTTCTGTATTATTTGCTATCATAATTTCTGCTGCTTTATACGTTGTCTTAATAATCTCTGCCACACTCTGGCTCTATGATGCTCAATTATAACTTCTCATTTCCCTATGCAGCAAAACAAACTCAAGGAAGATAACCGACTGATAAAACAGGTAACCAGTTTTCACTTTTTACTATTTTCACGAATAAAATTCATATGTCGTTAGGGTTTTCTGGTTTTGCTAAATTTTTCCTAGTAAACTCATGCATACCTGTTATTCAAGTTCTCGTCCTGTTACAAAAGAAAATCACAGAAAATGCCATCTTTGCTATTTCTAACACCAAAATCTTATGGCATAAAAGGGTTTAAACAGCAAACTGAAAATAATACAATAGATGCACTTAATCTAGCTATATAAATAGAAATACGTTTTTTATCAGACTAACCACACCACAACATCTGCAATGTATTTTTCCTTTTCTTCCTCGAATAATTTCATAGGTCAGAAAACTAACAGTTGGAAAGTGCTGACAGTATACTCTGCTTTTGTTTTCAATATTCTTTAAGTAATGTTCTTAAGATACTTAGCAGCAGTGTTTTTACTAGTATGTGATCTTTTTTATAGTTCCTCTTGTTTGTCATTGTAGAAAATAAAGCATGTACAAGAGCAATCCTTTGACACCTCCCTCACATTGGGGTAAGTTTCTTGGAGGCATTCTTGGAAAAGATTCAATCTTTTTGTTTGATGTAGTTTTAGAACTCATGAATAAGAAAACTGAAACTCCATTGTTTTGATGCATGCCCAAGGTGGATGATTTACTTTCTAAATGAGCAGTTGTTTCGCAATGCTGTGCAGGCTACCTTTGCCATCTGCCTCAAAATAGAGTTTCTGAGCATTGAGGGAACCACGATGGTTATTGTGTGTGTGTGTGTGTATATATATATATATATATAAGGTGGCCATTGCAGAGTCTTGAATAATGACACTCTCCCAGTTCTGCCAATATTTATTTTTCTGGTAATTTCTGTTTGTTAGTATAAACAGTAATGCATTCAGATATAATACTACCATATTCATCTCCAAATTTTCTAGGTTATTACTTCAAACTCAAACGTGAATATACTATCTTAAGATTTAGGATCAGAGTTTAGGGTTTAAGTTTACGGAATTATAAGTGCATATACATTGTTTGTTTTGAAATCAGGTATTTTACTACAATTGTATCCTTACAGAAGTATATTAAAATATTAAAAAAATACAAATATATTTAAATTTTATTTAATTTTAATTCCTAAATCAATTTAAACTAATTTTATATTTATATAACATATCATATGTATAATATAGAATTTAATTTTTAATATATATGTGTGTTTTCTTTATTTAACTAAATTTTACAATTTTACAAAATAAATTATTATTTAAATATTAAACTATTTTTTTTGAAAAATTATAAACACCTCATTAATAAAATAAAATTAATAACAATAAATAAATAAAATAAAAATAATGACACCAAAATAAATAAATATTAAAATAAATGTAGAACTTATAAAAATAAATACTTCAAAACAACTTGTTTAAGTAAAATTATAATTCTCAAAAGATTGAATAATTTATCCAAACTACTTTTAAAATCTTAATCAATAGAGAAAATAAAATAAAATGAAAAAAAAAGGAAGAAAAAATTGATGAATGTAACTATTAAAACTCTATTGTTTCACTTTTCCTTTAAACATTATATAGGAAATTTATGTTATTGTTTTAAAAAAATTTCTCCTATATATTCACAAGCATAAGCATGTAATAGTAAAATCATCATTTACTATTTAAATGTTATAATAGTATTTTACATTTGAGAACTTATATTAATTGGAATAACAGTTCTTTTTTACTCCAAATCCAAAATTGAAATTTTTTATTGTAGACCTCTAATTCGATTCAATGATTAACGAAATTGGAATGAAATTTTTTACTGAAATAATTTGAAATAAGAAATAGGTGATGTTAATTCAAACTAAGAGTTTTTTTTTCTAATCATATATTTCTAAATGGGAATTTGGATTGTCAAAATGAAATACTAATGTCTATGAATTTGGTATAACAAAACAATAATAAAATTTTTACCAATGTAATTCAGAACTATAAAATTTATACTAAAATGAATGAGTTATTTCTCTTAGCGTAAATCTCTAATTATAAATCCTATCTGTCACAGTGGATAATTATATTTTAATAATACTTTATAAAGATTGTAGTCTAATTTAACAGATTGTGATCATAACTTTATCAAAATAATTCAAAAATAAAAACTTAACACCTCAAAATCATCATTTAATTTTTTTTTCCATAATTTATCAATTTATTATAAAAACATATTTAAATAAGAAACTTATATATAATTATAATAAAATAGAGTTATAATTACCATTATTATGTAGAAAAGCTAAAGATATGTAGAAACAAATGTTTTAATTAATTAATATACAAAGATGAATCTTGTTTTTATACACAAATTTTTTATTTTGCATTTGTGTATTTTAAGTGTTAAATACAGACATCTGACAAAAACTGAATAGTCAATCATCAGTTCGACAGACAAGTCAACGAGTTTTACAGATCATTAGGTCGAACGATCAATTATATTTTACAGAATAAGTCAATAAATTTGTATGGTCATCAAATAAGCACATCAACGATGCATAAGACCAAATTGATAACTACTAACTTATGAATAAGTAATTAAATCCAAATGGTCATTTAATAAACTGTTTGACCTTAAATTAGGACGATTATACTAAATATTTAAATATTGCAAGAATATATTAATTTTAAAACTTATTAATTCAAAGCTAAAATATGATTATTCACATTTCAATCCTAAATAAATAAAAATGCAAAATAAAAAGATAAGTTAGACTCATTAATTAACAAGTGTATTTATTGGTGCATGTTGAGCCCACTCTAACAATATGTATGTATTCAAGTGACAAAAATATTAAAATTATACTGTTTGTTTTCATTATTCGCTGTTATTGGAAAATGTATCCACTAGTATCAATAAGTTGTAAACCACGTCCTTCAATTTCAATGCAAATTTAAAGAATTCAGCCATAAAATAAAAAATTGTTGAAAAAATACAATAAAGAAAGCACAGACATTAAGACCTTGTTCACTTGAGTGGATTTGGAGGAGAGTAATTGAGAGGATTTGAAGATAATTTTTTGTTGTTGTTTATTTGAATAGATTTGGAGGTAAGTGAGAGTATATTTGAAAGTAAAATTTGTGAGAATTAGTGTAGGATTTAATTTATATGACAAATTAAAAAAATTTACTTTCATATTCACTCTCACTTACCTTCAAATCTATTCAAATAAACAACAAAAAAATTTAACATCAAATCCTCTCAATTACTCTCTCCCAAATCCACTCCAATAAACAAGGCCTAAGTGTACAAAACATAACAAAATACCCTTATATTTTCCAAAATATACAGTCATACCTACGCACTAATAAAGTTAGTAAGTCTCTAAAATTTAATTCAGTCAGTAATCATATATACATTAAAAGTTAAATTAGTTACAATTTTAATTATTACTGTATTATTATTTGTTGACTAAAATCAAACGGAACAATCTTGATTAATCTTGATTTAGAAGACTCAATCAACGAAATAACTATTATTTTTATAAGTTAAAATATTCAACATTTCTTTTTCAAAATAAAGTGAATATTTATTTACAATCAGTTAAAAACAAATTTTCAGAAATATAGAATTTTAAAGTTTATTGAAAAAAAGGTAAAAAAGAAGAAGAAAGA
Organism: Vigna reflexopilosa; assembly: GCA_027742785.1. NCBI lineage: Eukaryota > Viridiplantae > Streptophyta > Magnoliopsida > Fabales > Fabaceae > Vigna > Vigna reflexopilosa. Next base: position 33,699,304 of record CM050926.1, on the reverse strand, counting down.
GGCAACACTAATCATATATTTGGTGAGAAGAAATTAAAGAAAAAGAAAAAGAATAAAATGAATTTGTATTGTATGGTGTGAATCATTTTGAAAAGGTTGGAATCAACTTAAATTTGTATTATGAATTATTAAATTTTGAAATTTTAAAGTGTAGAAAATGAAGATGGTGTGAGAGGTGAGAGTGAAGAATAGAGAGACACAGAAAGGAATGAATAGTTGAAATTGAAAGAAAAAGGGAATGGAAAGACAAAAGTTGCTTCACCAAAAGCATGAATCACAGTATAAATATTGCAAAACATTTCAGTAAAACATTTATAATTTTTCTTCGTAGCGATTTTCTCCCTCTCTCCAACTCGCTCTTGCTCACTCGCTCACTCGCTCCATGACTCGGCGCCCGCGATCATCTTCATCTTCTTTCTCAACCAAGAAATTCGACGTGTTCGAATTCAATGACGAAGACCACAGCATCGAGAAGGTCTCTAAGAGGATTCTCCGCAAGTTCCAAAACCCTAGCAAGTCTCGCTCTTCCCCTATCACCAAATATGATTTCCTCCAAGCCTGTAAGCAACTCTTTCCACTCTTTCAATTTTTCGTTTGCTCATTCGTTCAGTCGTTCTTTCGTTCTTTCGTTCGTTCCCATTCCTCGTCAATTTTCTCCGCAGTTGCGAGCGGTTCAAATTGCAGACCTGTATCCATTGACATTACTGCCGATCATATTAACCTCGATGATGAACAAGGTATGGGTCATTCATGGACGAGCTCTTTCGTCCTTTTTGTCTGTCTTATTATTGTGAATGTATTTTTCTCGTGTTTCATGTGGTTCAGAAGAAGTAGTGACACGGTGCTCAGTGGAGGAACTTGCTGACCATCCGTTAGAGGTTGTTGATGACGATGATGGCCGTGGACACGATGATGGTTATGATCGAGAAAAAATTGATATTCAGTCTTCGATAGACACGCCGCTACCACTCTCTGCTGATAAAGAGATTTCCGGCTGCAGTGATTTTGTTGAAAGTGATTTTGACTCGAAAGTAAGTAGTCGTTGCTGTCTCTATTTTTTCCCTTTTGCAATTCATGCTAACATGCTTGGGGCGAAAGAAACTCTTGGTTCTTTCTTGGCGACCATTAATTTAATGTTGTTTCAGAACCAGTCACTTGGCGTGGCTTTAGATGACGACCACGACGCTAGTCAAATGAGTTCTTCTACTTCGTCTTCAAATCCACCTGAAGATGAAGGTATTTTTTTCCCCGCTTTAAGAGTTTTTTTTTATGATATTTGAGGTATTAATGTTTTGCTTATCAGTACTGATGCTTCCTATGTTTATTGTTGGTTTTGGTTCTTTTTTTATACTCTAGTTGACTTCGGAGACCAGCTAGTGGAGCATGACGATTCGGCTGCATTTGTAATTGTAAGTGTTCTTGTCATGTTTCTATAATTAATTTCTCTTTGTTTTAACTGATCGTTGTAATCTGTGGAGATTATATATCAAAACTTTGTTTTCATTATGGAAAAGAATGAAATTTGTTATCCATTTTGCTTTAGGGGGCAAGAAAACTGATTTTGGCATTTAAAAGACTATTTCTGCGTCCAGTAGGTTATGTTGCGCTTCAAATGGGAAACTTCCTAAAATGAGAATGGAGAACTATTAATAAATAATACCCTTTGGATTAACAAATAATAGCTAAGATTAAATTTTCCTTAAGGTGAAGGCACATGCTGCAATGAACTCTTGTCATTGTCATATCTCATGCTGGACTGACAACATCCCTTTGCCGAAAGATTGGAGATTTCATCCCCTTGTAGCACTGAAACAAAAGCACCCTCAACAACGACCCAAATGATGAAGGCCTCTTGTTCAAGAAACTGATATTCTCTCTTTGGTATTGCCACAACAAAGTCATTGTTTCCACCACCATTTTGACTTGACAAGATGCTCAAACTCAAACAAAAAAGACCTTCTCATTAGAAAATACCCAGTGTTGAAATAATAGTCTGAATTAGTGTTCATGTGGTTGTCAATGGGTGACTGAGGAGGCTATGGTGGATAATTGTGTTGTTGTCGACACTTGGACAAAGGGAATGGACACCGAGCACTCTGATGTGACAAAGAAGAGGCAATTAGTGTAAATGTTTCTGGATGGTGAATTGTTGCATGTAGAAGACAACAGAGGCAATGTACCTTGATTTAAGAAATGTTTTGATCTATGAGAACTATAAATCTGGACTCCATATACTCATACATATATTGATCAAGATCATAAGTTACTGGTCACACGATGACTTAAAAAACTCATGCATTAATCTTTTAATCTTCAGCATTCAAATATAACCTAATGACCTAAACTTGTAGTTTTCATTTTTCAAAGGAACTGAACTTGTCATTTGATATTCTTCTTGCAATTCATTTAGTCTGCTTGTGTGTTCTGATATGGCCAACTCAGTCTTAAAATAGAGTTCCTACAACCCTGATTGTTGTACATGCACGTTGCATATAGTTGCTGGTCTTTCGTTGGATTTATTTTTATTTAATAGTAAATGCCTTAAAATGATTTTTATGCTGGATCTAGTTCTTTGATACATCAAATGTATGTATGTACTTAGTACTTTTAATGTTGGTTGGATAGATATTCCGGATAAAGTGAACTGGTTTTTTCATGTGCAGAATGTCGAAGAAAAGGTGGTTGATGTCATCCCTGATTTTATTCAATTCGAGGATTTGTATTCCACTAGGTCCCAGTTAACATTCTCATGCAACTCCTTGAAACTTGAAGGCTCAACAAGTAATGGAACTAGGGAAACTCTTAAAATTGAGTGGCCGACTGAAGATATCATAAAAATTGAATCATGTTGGTTTGAAAATGTGAGTCCCCCCCTCCCCCATCTTTTATTAATCTGTTGTCTCTCTTACAAATAAATTCGATTTTCTTCTATCATTAGATTGAAACAGCCTTGATCAACCTTCTTCTCAAATCAAAAGATTATAGTGAAGCTGGAAATACAAATCAAAATCCAGGTGTGTCTACTTTCAAGAATTATGTTATCATTCTTTTTTATGATCAATGCGGAGGATGTTTGTTCTCTCCTTATTTTTAAAATTTGAATACCTTAATTGATACTGTAATGGTGAATATATGGATATGATGGTATTCCTCTGATTTATTTTACTTTATTTGATATTTCATTACAATAAATTCCCTTCCTATTCAGGAATAATTTAGTCAGATTTCATACTATTTGCCGAGTTGCAATTTTCATTGCTCCATTTCTTTGGGGGGAAGGCTTTGTGATAATCTTGTTATAATATTTTGGCAAAAGTTTATGCAGATTTTAAGCTGTTAAAGTTTGCAGTCTATGATTCCTTTTGGTACAAGGCAGAAGAAGCAATCAAACTATTGGACACAAGATACACAGATATATGGAGTACACTTTTTGAGTAAGAATGTTATTTGCAATTTTGTGGAGTATAAAATATATATTGTGAAATTGCGATACCTGAATTAGATTTTTATGGATCAAAGAAAGCATTACAAATTCTCTTATCAACACTGATCATAGAAAATGGTGAGTCTGAAGGTGTATCTACATACTCTTTGCCTCAGTTAATGATATATATATCTTACGGGGTTTTTTTCTTTACTTAGAGATCATATATGTCTCAATTGGTATTATATTTTAGTATTGTTTGTTCCTGCTTAAGCTAATGAGGCTAGCAGAAACACTCAAGTCAACTCTCTCTCTGACTTACAATCTTTAGAGCAAGTATCTTATCCCCCTGGGAATTGCAAGGTATCCTCTATATATTAGCATCAACTCCCCCTTGTCTCGCACCACTTGAGCAGTTGCTTAGCCCATGATCATACCATTACAATAACTGATCCCAATTCGCGCCGCACCAATTTAGGGAGTGACATTCAACTGCCGATGGACCAAGTATCTAATCTATTTAGTTTTCAGTTTTTGTTGTGGTGAGATTGGTTTTGTTTATGATGTTTTTCAATGCTGTTATTTTGTGAATTGTTGGTGTTTTTTGGGTGCTTAGTACTTGACTGTACAAAAGTTTGTTGCCTAACTGGTCAAAATTCTGTTACTTGACTGTTGAAAAGTGTGTTGCTCAATAGTGTAAGGTGTTAATTAGTCTTATTATTCCCCCCCATGCAGCAGGAATGTTGATAACAGTGGAAATATTTCTGCATTGGGGCAGCACTACTTTTTCTCTCAGAACCGCTATTTCCCTAAGTAAGTCCAACTTATTTGCTTCTGTTAAAAGTTTTTAGAAATATGATCCATGTCACACATTCAGTGTTATATCAATAAATTTTAGAATTTGATTCTTCATTACAGTAATTCACCAGTGGTCTCTGTTACTTGCTTTGATTATGTACCATAATTTCCTGAGCTCCTAGCTATCGAAAGTAAATTGTTTATTTTGCTGCTTTATATATTTTTTGTACTTTTAGGGTTATAGAGAATTCCACAAAATTCATGAGAATGCACCTAATTTGTATCTACATGAGAATTCCACAGTATTTGAACCTCTTCAGTAAAGCATTCAAAAGTTGAATCTACCCTATTGATCCCAATTATATTAAATTTTTCCATGCTCATCATCCCAATTATATTAAATTTCAGCTCTGGGGGTGGGGGCTAGCACTATTGATCCACGGGGGCAAGCGCATGATCCACATTGAAAGTGAAAAAAAAGTTTTTTGTTTAACCAAACAAATTTATGGAGCTAGCATTTGATAGCTTGAACTTTTGTGATGTTTTATTCTTGAGTAACCAATAATTGTAGGTCGTGTCCTTGCCCTTAGCTAGTTTTTGCTCGCCACTCCATTTATTTTGTAAATATTTGTAGTATCTTAGTTATTGTTTGTTTTTGTGATATTATTTTATGCAGTTTTGGTGAGGCTTTTGATGAAGTTATTTATCCAAAGGGGGAGCCTGATGCTGTTTCTATTAGTAAGAGAGATGTTGAGCTTTTACAGCCGCAGACATTCATTAATGATACCATCATTGACTTTTATATCAAGTAAGCATGGTGGTGGAAAATTAAACTTTTTGATGGATTGAAGAATGTTGCTATAATTGACTTTATTAGTCACAAAGTGGTGTTTGCCTACCTTTTTTCTCGTACACGAATGTACATGTGATCTTTATTACTTTCATCCCTGATGCTTGTAAATTCATTTTTTATGTTGATTGAAAAAATTGCCAAAATCTGAGATCTTGTGAAAAAAAGATGATTGCCAAAAACATTCTATCCAAACAAGCACTCCCTAGGTTTGAGACTTTCCTCTGCATATGAACTGACATTTGCTAAATTTGACTTATGTATAGGTATTTGAAAAATAAACTCCCTACTGATGAACAAGACCGGTTTCACTTTTTCAATAGCTTCTTCTTTCGCAAGCTGGCTGATTTAGACAAAGATCCAGCAAGTGCTTGTGATGGTAGAGCAGCATTTCAGCGTGTACGCAAATGGACAAGGAAAGTGAACCTTTTTGAAAAGGATTATATCTTGATTCCCATAAACTATAGGTAAGAGTCCAAGACAACATCTTTCTTGCTGATACAAATTTTTACATCTTGAGAATCATTAATGTTTCTTGATGCCAGTCTTCACTGGAGTTTGATTGCCATTTGTCATCCTGGTGAAGTGACATGCTACCAAGGCAAGATCTTTCCTTTCAGTTATTCTTCTATTGTTATTCGCACAATTTTACTATTATATTTATTTGATTGTATTGTAGATGAAGAAATGAACGAATCTTCCAAAATACCTTGCATCTTGCACATGGATTCCCTACAAGGAACCCATAAAGGTCTGAAGAATATTTTTCAAAGGTAGGCTCCTGATAGCTGGCTGAGATAGGATATAACCTTCTATTTTCTACTCAATGTCAATTTGGAGGTCCAATAAATATTACCCTCTTCTCAATGATAACTATCTTATTCTACTGTAATCTAATGTTTGTTACCTCTTCACTTATTGTACCTTATCACTATAGTTTATTTCTTGTCCTAGAGGGGAGTATACTTAGCCCAAAGGCGTAGTTCAGTTTGGTTTAATAGGATAGGATAAGCTCTCTCCCCACCCCCACTCTCCTATCTATAATAGTCACTCATAAATTTGAATTATAATGTTAATTAAACTATAAAAAAAATTCTTAATTATTCAAATACGTTTTTAAGAAAAAATATCTGCATCGTAATATTAATTTTATAGTAATATTAATTTTATAGAAACTATATAATTGGAAGAAAAATTAACGAGCAAAATAAGATATGTATAATGTTATTGATATTAATTTATATGATAATATATATTATAATTTTTTATTTATCAGATCTTTTATATTAATTTATATTTATAATTAGTGACAAAAATTTAAATTATATTATTATTAAAATACTAAATTAAATAATAAGAATATAAATAATTTTTAAGATACTATTGTATCTTAAAATCTTATATGAATTTGTATAATTAAAACATAATTTATGTTATATCCTGATACTATTTAGTTTTTTATCTTCTGTACACCGAAATTATCCTATTATTATCCCGTCATATTATATTCTTTTATCCTATTATATCATGTTTATCAAGCAAGCCCTTGATACATTACAAACAAAGATAGGATGTATACTTGGTATGTGTAAAATAAATTACATCAACTGACAATAAAAATTTGTGAAAGATCTCCAGGGGAAAAATATACCGACAGCAGGAGTTTATCTTTACATGACAGTTGCTTTCCAACAGTTACTTGAGCTACTATATTAATCATTCGAGAGTAGTCACCTTGTTATTTTACTAGCAGTTGACTTGTTGACGCCACTTCTTGCCAACAGTTAACAATGAATGGTTACTATCATCAATCACTAGAATGTAGTCACCATTTGTCATTTTCAGCAGTTCATTTGTTGTCTTAAGCCACTGCCACTTGTCACTGAAATCTCACATTTTAACCCTTACCCTACCAAACAGTTAGCAATGAATGGTGACTTTGCCCACCATAGTCAATTAAACTTCTGCCAAGCACAACACTATCAGCAAAATAATAGGCAATCCAGTTACTTTTTCTTCAACTTCACGTGACATTAGAGTCCATATGAAAAAACTACCTAAGTCATTTAACTGTTAGCGAGTGAAGTTTTATTGTAAGTGGTTAAAACAGCTTAAAACTTGTATTGATATTTTGTTTGAGGTTGAACCTTGGGCTTAAATGGTTTCACAAGGCTTTGTTGACAGATATATTTCCTCACAGGAATTTAGATATCTACTACAGAAAGTTGTTTTGACAAAATTTAGTAGAAACGAAACTCTATTCAATGAATTACAAGCTTAAATAAGTAGAATTAATCTGTTTTCTGTCATTGTGCAGAATCTGACAGTTCTTTCTTTTATATATTTTGTAATGGTAGTTACCTCTGTGAAGAATGGAAAGAGAGGCACGGTAATGTGGTGGATGATGTTTCTTCAAAATTTCTTCATATGAGATTCATCTCACTTGAGGTAGTCTATTATTAACTTCCCTATAAGTAATTCAGCGCAACTTTTACTCGACTGGTTTGGTCTTTGTTTTCTATTTCAGCTGCCTCAGCAGGATAATTTATACGACTGTGGCCTCTTTTTGCTCCATTACGTGGAACGTTTTCTGGAAGAAGCTCCTGTAAACTTTAACCCTTTTATGATTACGAAGTTCTCTGACTTTGTAAGTGTCTTCCCGTGGCATTAAAACTTGAACAGGATATGTAGTCTCATTTTTCATTTTCAGGGATATAATGTTTCTTTGATTTTCTTTCAAGTAGCATCATTGTCCGTCTTATCTTGCTTTCATGATTCTGTAATCCGTTGATGCTCTGGACGATTCCATCAAGTATTATGTTAGATGAGAAAACCTTAGGAAATCCATATCACAAAATGCAGGCTGCTATGCTCCTCTGCCTTTTTCGGAATTTGACAAGGCATCAGAGAACCTGAACTGAGGGATATATCAGAGACCTTTATGCACTATTTTTCTCCTTTTTTTTTATCAGCAACTATTTTTCTCCTTTTAAAATCAGACCTTGAATTTCAGATTGTTTGGTGCTTGTGCTTGGGTGTTTCAGATTTGCGTTTCGTTGTTGTGAATTTAAACATTAGTATATTGATTTGGTTATTTAGATGAATAGTATTTCTTAATTGCTATTATTCTTACATGCATCTGTTTTAATTGGCACCTGCAATTATTAAAACGTTTTCATCGTCTGTGTGGGATGACCACATGTTATACGGCAGTTGAGTCACAGTTAAATTTCTTCTCATAATTTCCAGTTGAGCAGTAATTGGTTCCCTCCACCAGAGGCTTCTCTGAAACGATCTCACATACAGAACCTAATTTATGATATATTTGAAAATAATTCTTTGCAAGCACGTCCTACCGATTGCCTTGACAAAGGTCTTCCTTCTGAAGACCCTGCCATTGTTGTCCAGACGAAAGTGGAAGAAGATTCCCTTATGGGTTGCAGCTATTCAGATTTATGGTGTGTAAAAAGTCCTTTAAATTCCTCTACTGAACTAGAGACTGCTGATATTCAGTATCCAACGGCTTCACCCGGAAGAGTTTCACCGTGTATGGGAGGACCTGCACTTGTTTCCAAGGACTGGCGAGTAATTTCACGTTCTGATAATCTGCAGATGTCGGCATGTCACAAGAGGGGCTTCTTGTCACCATTAAAAGTAAACGAATTGAATAATTCGGATTTTAACTTTCTATGTTTATTATATGCTTTTAACTTCCCCCTCTTTTTCTCATTTTCATTATCTAAATTTGTTAAGTGCAGAAATAAAATGGCCACCCGGTATCTGCTTAGAATATGAAAATGTTGCTATACCAACTGAAGAATTGCACTTTTCATGCTATAATACAGGAAATTGATGAATGTAGTGAGGAAACTGCTGTTTCAGTAGAGAGGGAGAAATCCCAATTGGTATATGATTTTCCATCCACATCATATGTCAGAAAAGATCACGGAGCATCAGAATCATCGGAGCATGGACTTTCTGTAAATTTTATGAAAGCTGTTGATGACCATTCTCTGTCAAGAACATGTGGTAGATCATCCTCGTTCCCATTGAATACAAGTACTCATGAAGACCAGCTTCTTAAGAAAATTGACGAGTCAAAAATTGAAGACAAGACAGTAGTTGATTATCCATCGACCTCTGGTGAGCAGCTTACGGACTATGTTGTTCCGGATTCTCCAGCGGCAAATGATGCTGATGTGAGTTTCTTAAGTCACTCCTCATTCCTTGAATATATGAATTCATTAATAACCCATCAAATACTTGATTTTACTCAGAAGAGGAGTCTTGAAAAGGATACGATAGTTAACAAGGAAAAGGCAGTGACATTTGAATCTGATGGAAAAGATGCCAAAAGGCCAAACCCTATGAATGCATACGTTGTTCCGGATTCTCCGGGGGCAGACGATGGGCATGATGCTGATATGATTATTGTTATTGAGTCTCCTTCCTCATTCCGTGAATATGAATCAGATGCCAAAAGGCCAAAGCTTATGAACCAAGATGGTGCTCCAAGGCGCATGCTCACCAGAAGCATGCTAAAAGGAGCTTGTGTGTTATAGTCAACATTAAACAATATTAAATATTTGAAATGACGTAAGAGAGAAATAGATTACAAGGACTAAATCTGCAAAATACTTTCGCCTCACCCTTGCACTATAAAAATGCTTAACACCATTTTTTTGTCATAATTTTGGTGGGACTCTTTTAATTTAGACAAAGATACTCAAAGTTGGTCCTTCTTTTGTAAAGTATACTAAATGTTTTAAGGGATCTTAAAACAGTTCGTAGATATTCTTCTACTTTTTTAAATGCTTCCAACATTACTTTAACGTATCGCTGTAATTTTGCAAATGTTAAGGCCTTATAAGAATTTATTTCGTCATTTTATTTACACTTTATTTCATACTTTAAAATTATTAAAATATTGCTGGTTATTAAAATTCGCAAAATGGAATATTTTAGATAAATTATATAGTGAACAAATCATTTTTAGTAAATTTAAAAAATAATTTATATTTAATAAATTTAATAAATTGAGACCATGATTTTCAAATTTAAATCACATAAATTGATTTTAACTATCAATATTTAAGTTCTATCAATATAATACAGTTATTTAATATTTAAGTTCTATCAATATAATAGTCTTGATAAAAATTAATCTAGTTTGATATTCGCATAATCCTTCGTCCGTCAATACAAGTCTCTATTTTGTAACGCAGAGAGAGAGAAGAGAGAGAGAGAGTGATGGAGAAGACGGAGAAGGCGAAGGGTGAGGCGCTGCAGATAATCGAAGCGTTTGAGGTTCTGCCAAAGCTCGTGGTTTTCGATCTTGATTACACTCTCTGGCCTTTCTACTGGTTCATTCCTACTTCCTACCCTCTTTTCCTTAACCTAATTTCATTTTTACTCTCTAATATATCAAATCAATCTTGTTCAAAATTCAGTGAGTGTCGATCGAAGCGTGAAATGCCCTCTCTCTATCCTCACGCCAAAGCCATATTGTTAGCGCTCAAAGAGAAAGGCATCGACGTTGCAATCGCTTCTCGCTCACCAACCGCTGACATAGCAACAGCTTTCCTCAACAAATTGGGCCTCTCCTCACTCTTCGTCGCACAGGTGAATTCTCGTGCTTATCTTGCCTTTTCAATTCAAATTTAACGCGGCATGCGTTAGGTTTTTATTTCCCTTGTGAACTTTGGTTTGTGCAGGAAATATATTCCAGTTGGACACATAAAACAGATCATTTCCAGAGGATTCATTCGAGAACCGCTGTCCCCTTCAACTCCATGCTCTTTTTCGATGATGAGAATAGGAACATCCAATCGGTAATAATATAAACTCTCACGTTTTCTTTTAAATTCATTTCGTTGTCATCATCATCATCGTATATTATTGCCTTAGGTCTCTAAAATGGGAGTAACTAGCATTTTGGTTGGAGATGGGGTAAATCTTGGGTCGTTAAGGGAAGGTCTTGTTCAATTCTCTCGAAACTGGAACGCTTCACAGAAGAACAAACAGAAATGGCTTTCCAAGTACTCTAACAAGGCAGATACTTCCAACCCCCCTGCATGATTTTTGACATCCCATTTAGTTTTCTCTCTCAGGATTTTTACTCAACAGCACAATATTTTGTACCAATCGTTGCCCTTCAAATAAAATGAAGCAAACTGGGATTTTTAGTTTGAAAATTTTATGCAGATCTTAGCATCAGCGACATAGACTCGTATATGCCATGGGATAACCTGGTATTTTCAACAGCTTTGTATAGTAATGGGAATTCTGTGGATTTCATTCAGAAACGAATTCATGAATTTGTAAGTGTTGTATTGTAGCCAACCACTTAGCCGAAATTTTTGTTAGATGAAATTCCAGTTTGCAGAATTCGCCTTCTCTTCTAGCCTTTCTTATCTTCTCGCCATGGATTTAAAAAAGTAGAGACTATGTGCACTAAATACTACGCATGTTTGGTGCTATTAAATTCATCTAAAAACAGTGAATGTAATTCCGCATAATTTACCAAAGAATACAATAAATTAAATAGTCTTGACCGTATGGCCAAAGAATTGGAATGAAGATTGCCAACACTGTTAAATAGTTCTGACCACTCACTTTTTCCGAACCTCTCATAAAGAAACGTGTGGCAATTTTCTGAAACAACAGAATACAGACTGATGTCGCGTCCTCCGCTCCTTTATCTATGCTGCTAGTGAAACGGGCAAACGGCCAATACCTGCACCGTTCCACAGAAGTTCTGAGATTACTTGTCAAAGGAGAAGTACAAAATAACAACCAATTAAATATGGCTTCATTACATTTCTATTCCTTATAGTTTGTTTGGCATGCAACTTTGGTTCTCAAGCTAATTGAATTCGTCTTGGTCGTTCATTGTTTTGAAATTTCGAATTATCGTTTTTACCTAGTTTTCAAACTCAAAATTCAATGACTATATCAAATTTTACCAAGATAAAATAATTCTAATTCTTCTCTCTTTAAATCCTTTATTTTTCTTCAAATTTTCACTAGATTTCCAATTTCTAAATCTTTAACTTGTTTCGTCTTCTAAATTTATCAAAGAACCCACAACTATTTCAATAAAAAATTAAAAGTTTTGGTGTTTTAGCTGGAAAACTATTAAGGAAAGGAGTAAATTAACTCTTACATTTAACAACAAAAAGAAACTTGAACCAAAACTAAGAAAACTGAAAATGTAATTAAACCTTAAAATATCATTCTTTAGCTATTAGCTATGGACTTACTAAACAAAATAACACCAACTTTTTCCATGATCAATAATGGGGAACTTTTTGGTGCCTCAAGAATTCACATGGCAAATATAGTTAATCCTGCTCAAAATGCCTGCAGCCTATTCATTGCCACCATTTTCAACTTATCTTACATCTTCTTCTCTAAAGATAGTTTGGGGGGACAATTTGCTTGCATGTGCATTTAATGTCATAAAGAACTAAACATGCCAATGCGAAGAGGAAAATATTTCTGAAATTGAATACCTTTTTGGCTTTTTTGTCAGCAAGATCACAGAATCTTCTTCTGGTCTACATATGCAGGCTATTAACCTCTCTCAATGGCGATCGTCCATCAAAATTTTCTTCAAGTTTTTTGGTTGTGGGAGTAATATGAAGACCATTTGTACCATCTCTAGCATCGTGTGACTTATCACAAACTACTGAACCCATTGCTGTTTCCTTTTCATCTTCAGAAGTATTCAACACGTTGCCCAGCATCTCCCCCAATTGCGTATCCCGACACGAGAACTCACCAATTTTGCCAAAGATGTCTTCAAAATGTGCCAACATATCTTCCCTATTTGCTGATAAGTTCATGATCTCTTGGAGCAAATTTCCGTTCTCAAGCTTGAGCTCTGCTATTACGCATTCCATGGTCTGTTGTTTATCCATCAATTTTTCATTTTCAAACTTCCTGGCATCCATTGATGCTCGAAGCTGCTCAGCTTCTTGTTTTAAATGGAAGAATGCTTCTTCTAATTTCACTATTCGGATGTTCTTTTCTTCAATTTCTAACATTGCCAGATATTCTGCATTTTTCAAGGCATCCCTAAGCAAACTGACCTCAACCCAGTTTTCCACTTGTTTTGAGAACGAAAAAGAGAGAGCATCTAACAAATCTTGCTCTGATGTCGTAGCTAGCTCCTGAAAGTGCTCTATAGTTCGTTCCTTCTCGTCTTTAATCTTCAAAAAAATCTCTTTTTCCTGTTTGAGGGTTTGCTCTGCTTCCAGCTGTGCATGAATTGCAACTTTTAATCTGTTTTCCGTGGATTCTTGTTTCAAGTAGGCGATGTCTATTTCTTTCTGTAGATCCTTTATGCAACATTCCTTATCCTCTACACTTTGGATAAGACCCTTTTTCTCCTGATTGCATCTTTCCACTTCCTTCATTTTCTCTGCATTGCAACTTTCCACTTCCTTCGTTTTCTTTGCGTTGCAACTTTCCAATAAACCAATCTGCAGTAGAAGGTCTTCAGTTTTTCTCTCCTGATCCTTGACAATACAGAGAAGGTTTTCATTGGCCTGCTTAAGGGCTTGTTCATTCTCCATTTTTGATTCCAGGGAAGTTTCCATCTCTTTAATAGTTCCCTGAATTTCTTCATAGGAAACTTTAAGGGTTGCAGTCGCAGACTCCCTATCCTGTACCTCATAATCTAATCGAGATATTTCATCATTTTTACAGGTTATTTCAAGTTCCAGCTTTTCTAGAGCCTCAAAAGCAGCACTTCTTTCATAATGTAGTGTATATTCCATCTGCTTTAGTTGCTCTAGCAACATGAGCTCACCCTCAGATGATTCCTCAAGCTTTTTCTTGTATTGTTCAAGCTCTTCCCCCAGCCGAGAATGTTGTAGTGCCATACTTTTCGGAGAATTGTCTTCCACTTTCAGTTGCTCTGTAGAAATTAGAATCTTATTTTCATTCCCTTTGACACCAAATGTTGCTTTCTCAGAGTCTGCCCTGAATGATTTGGAGTAAGCCTCAACAAGTTCTGATTTAAAGATCAAAAGTCCCATGTGATTCTCTTCGACGGTACAATAGCAATTTTCCAATTCCATCTGAAGCTTCCGTATTTCCTGTTCTTTATTGGTCAGTACAGACTTGTATGTAGCAATATCTGCTTCCATCTTTGTCAATTGATCACTCCACTGAGATTCTTTAGACTTGAGAATTGACGCACAGCTTTTATGCACATCTTCCAACCGTCTAAGCTTGTTACGGAGCTTTGATGTCAGAGAATATGCACCACCATTATTGATCTGAGCTTCCCTGAGTTCTTTAAGTAAATCTCCCAATTCCTTATTATCATGTTCAAGTTGAACAATTTTATGATCCAGTTCTCTCACCACCATGTCTTTCTCCCCTAGTGAGTTTCTCAGCTGTGCTATCTCATCATTCCTCAGAATGGTTAATTGTTGAATCTCTGAGTTCTTCTCCTCACACTGAGTATAAACATGCTCAAAACTAGTCTTACACTCGGATATTTCAGCCTCCAGGAGTTTTCTCTTGCTCTCTTCATGAGCCAATGCATGGTTACACATCTCCAAACGGGATTGCAACCCCTCCACATTTCTTGTCTGAGAATCCAACCTCACCTGCAAGGAAGACATTTCCTCGAGCAACCCAGATCTCTCCTTCTCCCACTCCTCCTTGCACAATCGAAACTCAACTTGAAGCTTTTCGTGAGCTTCTTCAAGATGCTTAAACTGTTCATTCCTCCATTTAATCTTATCTTGCATTATTATATTCTCTTCCTCCAATTGCAGTATCACACCATCTCTCCCTTTCAGCATTGCACCATGCTGCACTTTTTCCTCCGCTTCGGAACACTTCTTCTCCGCGGCCAATAAGAATGCCCTAAGACTCAAAATTTCCTTACTATTGGCACAGGCATTCTGCTCCAGAGATTCATTTCTTACTCTTAATTCATCTAAAGCCAACACCAGCTCTCTATTACTCTCCTCCAATTTGACCAACCTATCAGCAGAACTTGCTTGGATCCTTTTATTCTCCGAACTCAAACGCGCAACGTGTGCTTCCTTTTCATGCAAACTAGAGTTCAATTCTTCTAGAACTTTCTTCAGCTCATGGATCTCCTCGGACTTGAGATCAAGCTCGCGCGCCTGTTCCTCAACCCGCTTCCTGGATTCCTGAAATTTGAGAAATTCTTGGGCACGATCTTGCTTCAGACCCTCAAATTGTTGAGCTTTGAGTCGACATTCAGCCTTGAGCTTCTCCACCTCCGTTCTGGCGTCATCCAACTCGGCGTACACATTTTCCATCCCTTTATATCCCTTCCGACACAGATTTTAAATCACTTATAATATAATAAAGTACACAACACACGCATGCAGTGTTAATTGGATTCAAGCATGCATTAAGCCCTACAATACACAAATCAAAATCAAACAAAGGTTGAATACTGGCGACTTTAGCGGATCTGATTGAAAAATCGTATTTTTAAAAAGTAACAATACATGAAAAGCGAAGGTGCAATTAAGGGTAGATTAGGTTGGGAGTTTTACCTGACGCTGGGCGAGTGTGAGTTCTTCAGAAAGCAAACCAAAGAGCGTCGCTTCACTAATCAAACAGCGGCTGCGCCGGTAAGGTCGCGCTCTTTTTCGATTTTGAATTTATTCAAAATAAAGGCTCTTTTTATCTTTATTAAAAAAAAATTATTAAAAACTAAAAAGAGTTTAATATTAATAACATGGAAAATTAAATTGAAATGTATAATATAATAAACATAAAAATATTAACTATTTTCTAATATTATTAATCAAAATGTTAAAATTTTACTAAACAGTGTGAACGGACTTTTAAAAGAATATATATATTTCATTTCCATAGTCAAATATTTTTATGTTTCATTTCCATATAAAGCACATAGATTGATATGCTAACATTCTATTAAGCGGAAAAAAGATAAATACAAATTAACTTTCATTAGTCACGGGATGAAGTGGAATTTATATAATTACCAAAATAATAAAAATACAATTTAAAACTAATGATAATATTCATTGACACTACATGTTATTTAAAACGTAATATTTAATGACTTGCATCATCGTATGAAACGGAGCCCGCGCATCATTAATAAATTTCAAAATAAATTAAGTATAAAATATTAAATAGTTTTTAAGAGAAATTTAAATTATTGTTGGCAAAGTTGTTTTGAATAATACCTAAATTATCTCGTAAGTTTTTAATAGATATTAAAATCTTAAAATCTCGTAAGTTTTTAATAGATGATATTCACATTCCATAAACTTTAATACGGTGGCATCCACATTCCATAAACTTGTTAGTCTATAAGGTAAATTCTGTTTTGTATTCATCGTTTATAATTAATGATAAAAAGGTTAAAAAAGATATGGTTTATTTATTTTATTATGATTTATTATGTATTTTATATTTGTATTTTATTACGTTCTTCTCAAATATACCGTATAAGTGAATAAATAAAAAAATTTAAGTACCATTTTTTTTAAATACTAACAAGATGTATCAAAATGTCTGTGAAATTTTGATATGAGATGACCGTAAAATTTTAACTTACCAAAATAAAATAAACAAGTAAACTAACAAGTTGTGTTTTTTGTAAAAAGAGTAAAATTATCAATACTTGATTAAACATCCCTTTCTTTTGTGGTGATTTATACTTTTCTATATATTAATAGATTCCAGAAATGTAAAATATTTCATATTTTTCTATATAACATCATTAAATCATAATAAATCTTAATATAAAACGTATTTGAAGAACAAATATTTTAATATAAAAAATTAAATAAATAAATATGAAATATATATTATTTGATTCATTAATTAATTATTATAAAGTGAGGAATATGATTGTTACTTTATTAATAACATAAGAAATGTTATTATATATTTTTAAATCATGTTATTTTTTCAATCCTGCAACGAGTTTCTCTAACCCTCTAGGTTAGAGACCAATTTCACATGCAATATACTATGATTATCATTAGTTCAACAAATTTTTATACATGACCAAGGGTCGAAAATAAATTGTTAGATACAATTTGTACGTTTTTCTAGAATATCTTAGAAAACATAAAAGTGATCTGCTTATGATTCTATATATTTTAAAATGTTATATTTTAAGACTTTAAATTTTAATCTTCAATTTTTTTTTATGTTTTTTAAATATTATATTTTTAAATGAAAAAAGAAAAAAATATATGAAATATACAATCTCATTTCTATTAAGTAAGTTTATATTTAATTTGATTTCACAGTTTATATGAACATTGGAATCTTTTGAATATTATTTCTACGTGTTTTCACAATAGGTAAATTTCTCCTTATAAAGTTTTTTTAATAATTTTTTTTGATAATTTTTATACAATACATACGTGGTGTAATATAATTGATCCGTTTTAAATATTTTTTAAAATTAAATTTAAACATATTAATAAAATGATGTAACATATTTTATTATTGTTTGTTATGATTAAAAAGTTATTAAAAAAATTGTTTGGTATGGTTAAAAAGTTATTAAAAAAATTTGTTAAAAAAGAAGAATATAATTCTTTTGTGTGAGAATGAAAAAGCAATATAGTAGTACCCAACAGCACTGCCAGGAATTTTTAGGTGGTTGCCAGTGGAGGTTTGTTCATTGCGAAATGAGACAATTTCATACTACTTTCAAAAGCTTCAACCTATTGTGTAAGAAGCAGTTGCTCAAGTTCTTCTCTTCGGCGTTCCAACTCCTGTTAAGTGTTCATAGAAGCAAGTAAATTTCGGTTGATCTTTTAGTAAAAACTAAGAATTAAATGGAGATAAGAAGGTTCTGAAAGATAATATTATGAACTCTGCTAGTTACTAAGAGCGAAAACGGAAGTCAAAGTTATGAATCTTTGTGCCAAATGTCCACGAAAGATGATGGAGAAATGGGGCAACGATACACAAGAATGGTAGTATTGTAATCTGAAAACAATGTTGTTGACAACAAGAGGCAAACCTCTAATCGAGGATAACTGAAGGTAGAATCTTTTAAAGAAAAGCAATGATAATATGGTCCCTAAAATCCTTGATTTCTTTTCTCTGTTCTTTAGCTCATTAAGAGAACTACAAGTCAATTAATATCTTGATATGAAACAATACGATTTGGAGCTCAAAAAATCACGGGCTATTATGAGGTAAATAAAAAAAAAGATTGCAAAAAAAAGCTCATGGAAAAGGTTCAAGAATTTAAGTTTCGAAGGTTTTAGGAAAGACAAAAACTACTGATACACGTGGATGCAATACAATATATGCCACGTTACCTCAAGATCCTTTTCTGCTTGCTCTCTGGATATCTCTTGCTTCTGGCGGGAACGTTTCAGAAAACCAATGCAAAGAATTCCCTTCAAATGGTAAAACAATGTAACACAGATTCTTATTTAGAACTCTTAGAATATTGACTAGGGAAGCTCATATATAAATATCTATCTATCTATTTATATATATATCATCTAACCTTGCACATATATACAATAGACATAAATTCGTTTAAATCATGTACAAACATCCGAGCATATATACAAGACTACAGAAACCAGGTCATTTGACTAATTAGTTTGTTCTCTTCAAAAATCTTACCGACACAACGTAAATTACGCCACAAGCAAGAAGCATATAGCACGCTATGCTCTGAAGAACTATTAGCTCTTTTCTCTCCCCACTATAGTCGGGGAAGGCCCTAGTCATGACTGCAACACTGCAGAAACAGAAAAAACACGATTAAGAAGCAAGTTTGTGCATTATAAATTTCGTAATACAAACAAACAAAATCTTGCAATTCTAAGCCGTACACTACATGTATTGGACATTAACAACAGGTAGTAGCAAAACCAATTATGCAATACAAGTATTCTGAACTCAAAAACATCTACAAGCTAAACACTCGAGTATTGTGTAATTTTAAAAACTCCTGTATTTGGTTTCAATTGATTTTTATTCCACACATTATATTTCCTTTTTTCGTATTCATGAGAGAGAATTAGTAACATTATGTATAATGTAGGTACTGAGAAAAAAAAAACAAAGATAATTGAATTCAAAGCAAAAAAATAAGCATCAATGTTAAAGAGAAAACGTACAAAATGTGCAGCATACCCCTGGCAACCCAATACTCGATAACCTGTAAAAATGCATGATATTAGATAGCAGGAAGTGAGAACAGCAACATCATTTATTCGCTCAGCATCTACGTTCCGATAATAAATTAGAAAAGAAGGAAACTACTAACTAATTAATTAACCTTCCAGAACTTGACGAGGAAGCTCCATTCCGTCTCAGCCAGAACCCCGAAGCACGCTATGAAAACGGCATAACACCGAAATATGCCATCGAATATCTGAAAGACACATTAACGGCGAATAATATCAGATTGGTGAACACAAAGCGAATAATATCAGATTTTAGAGAGATACATCGGATTGGTTTTTGAATGAACGAATTGCAGAGAGGACATTAACGGCGATGCAGAAAATGGAAGAGAGAATGACAAGGAAGCTGAAGCATCTGCAGAGTGACAAGAAAGGGTCTGGTCTGAATCTCGTTCTCAGCCTTCTCCTGCTCGAACTTGCAGTTAGTTGAGGCACGTTCTCTCTCTCACCTTCACCTTCTCCACGCATTTTCACTCTTCAATATCACAAACTCTCTCTCATCTAATGCCTTTATATAATTTCTTCCTTCTGATTTTTTCAATTTCGATTTCAATTCCAATTCCAACTTTGTATGTCACAGTTTGCTTCTCCGCGGTGGTATTCTTCACCTGCCATTCAAGCCATACATCCTTTTAACAACTTACACGTGTCCGCATGCAAACCCTTATTTAACCCCTTTGAGAAATTTATATCACCATTATGTAACTTAATATATTATTATTTTATTTTAAAAATGTATCGACATGTAATATTTTATTATTAAAATAACTTTTTAGAAGGAATCGATGTCAAGAAATTGTTTTTTTTTTGTTTAAGTCGAATTCAAGTTACCTAATATTGTTTCACTATGAAAAAAATAATTATTCATTTTGAAATAATCCTCAGCTCACTTCAATTTTAAAATTGAAAAAAAAAAATACTTTTAGTATTTTTATATGTATTTAATCAAATATAACAAATCAAATTTATATAATTAATAATTAATCATTACACATAATCTAAATTTTACATAATGAATTAAATAAATGAACATGTGACATCGATCCATTTTTCAATCATTTTCAACTTCATTTTTTAATTTTAATGTCACTTTTGTCCATCTGCATAAAATTTTATATATTCTATATAATACATAAAAAATCAAATAATTAAAGTTGTAATTGAATATTAGTTTTCTAATGGTATGATTTTCTCCCCCTTCTTCTAATGTGTATATGATAGGTTGGCTTAACCTACTACATCACAACGAATTGGTTCTAATTTTTAAACATTACAATAATTATTCATTTTCAAATTTAGTTTGTGTGGATTATTTACACTTTATTGTGACAGTATGGGTTAATTATATATAGTTAAAAATAATTAGTAAGTAAATCTTAAATCTATATAAAATGATATCTAATATAATCTATTTTATATCTAAAGGAATGGTACCAAAAATTACTACCACCTTTTCTATCATATTTAACTACTTTTTATCGTTATATTTCTAATGGCAATAATGAACAAATAAAAAAGAAAATAATGTTCAAGCATTTCTTTGCCTAACAAATCCGAACTGAATTCTTTCTTGGGGTTATTCGAAGGTAGGTTGACTTGAAAGTAAGGAACTAAGGGTAAATTGGTAAAGTTATCAGAAAATTAATTAACTGTAATTCGTTATATTTAATCAGGTTTGTTTAGTTTGCCTAACAAATCAACTTAAACTTGATTTTGTGTTTTACTATATAAATTAAAAAAAAATGAATATTATTATTTCCAACTCCCACAAGTGTATTAGATTTTTAGTACACTAGACAATTAAAAAAGTATATATAGATAAAAAACAATTTAATAAAAAGTTCATAACTTGATATTTATTACCGAAATGTATTTAAAAAAACTTTTGAAATGTTATTAGTGTTGCATAATGGGTGGTTTCTACGTTTTTTTATAGAAAAATATGCATCATATAATACCTTCAGTGTTATTACTGAAATTTGGAACAGTTATTCTAAATTTAAATTGATTACGTTTCATCTCTTGCTAACAAAAATATTATTTATTGATGAAACAAAATTTCTAATTATGTCCTTCGTGGATTGAATTATCCATCTAATATAGAAAAACATATTGGGAAATTCAAAGGTCGTAACGGGCGTTGAATACATGGATGAAGATTTTTGATTTTGAATAAAATTAAATGTACAAATTGATTTTAAAATACCGTGATATATATTTAAATGAATAAGTTTATTGTAAACATAAATCAATAGTAATATTAAATATGATTTTTTATCCAACATAAACTACTCAAGGTTAATTTTAGAGCAATAATCAACATGAAGCTAAATATTTGAAAATATTTCAACATAATTTTGGAAAATGTAAACGAAACAGAATTAAATGTATAAGGTTTGTGAAATTTTAAGAAGAATATTATGTTACTGTAGTTCACTGAAAATATTAATTCGCATATTAAGATATAGAATAATTTTTATACACGACTTTTTTAATATCTCCTCAATTTTTGTTTGTCTATTTTTCACATTAAATTCATCGTATTCAATATTTAAATACTTACTATTTTAGAATATGTTAAGTTTGAGTTATTTTTCTATATGTATGAATGAGTATTATTTGTTATAGGTATCAAAATGAGTTTTAACTGTTGAGTCATCCTCACTTATTATCATAACGGTTAAATGTGAAAAAAATTAACTTTTTCTTATATAAATTAAAATATATTATGATTTGTTAACTTATAATACATCAATAACAACTCTTTATTATGTTTTACCTTTTTCATGATTTTTTATTAATAATTACTGATTATTTCTAATTATGTAAATTGATAATTTAATATTTTTTTAATTTTAAAATGTTTTAATAATATTTAAATATTTTTTATGTTTAATTAATTTATTTATTTATCAAATATTTTAAATTATTTTAATAATAGTGATGTCTAAAAAAAAATAGGTCAACAGAAGTTGAGGGAATACATTTGTAATAGGTTAAATTGTTTTATAAAATTTTGTGATAATTGGAGAATGAACATGTTTCCTTTTAGTAATTTAGATTCTTTCTTAATTATTTTATTTTATTTTTATGTTGTGTCTTCAAAATATATAATTATACATCGATTTTTATTCTGAAAAACTATTATTTTTTTAATATACAAACATAAGATATTTTAAAGACTCAATAAACTGACAAAAACATAAAAAATAAAAATAAAAATAAAAAATCCATACTTTCATTTTTAATTCAATTACTAATAACCAACCCTTAGATTATACCTATTGAATGAATATATTTGATTATATAATAATAGTTACTAACTAAATTTAAGACTATGATAATCATGTCATATAAATTTCAAATTAAATCTTATGTCTAAATTAAATTATTGCTTTTTAAACCTGTTTTTATAATATATAAAAGCATATCTTACATATATATATATATATATATATATATATATATGTTTGATCTAGTAAGCATTTAAGTTTGAAGTTGTGAATCTAGTATCAAGATAAATAATTAATAAAGTGATTGAAAAATAGTATAATTAAAAATAATAATATTGTTATAACGAACTTGACAAAAAATCAAAACTGTTATAGAAATCAAAATCACATTAAAAATTAAATTTAATATGAGATCTGTCACCTATATATAACATTATATCTAAATTAAAAGTATTTTTTTTTTTTTAAATTTCCTAACTAGATTCACGTTTTAGTCTCTGACCAAGTTACGGTGATGACACATCACATAACCATGTAACCGAAGTTGATTCTTATCCCTTGCTGCGAAACAAACTATTCCCAGCTATAACGTGACCTTCACAGCCTTATATTCCTTCGTTTCCTCTCATAATCACAACTTCGCAGCACACTCACACATCCATCCATGGCTTCCATAACATCATCATCGTCTCCAACAACAACGCATTTCAACTTTCCAAACACCAAACTGTGTTCCTCTTTTCCCTTCTCATTCTCTACACGCTTGCTTCCACTTCCTTCCATATCCCACGCGGTCTCCAATTCCCTCAACAAATTCAATTCCTACATCAATTCTCTGCGCTGTTATGCCTCCATGGAAGACGCCGAATGGGATTGGGAACAATGGCGTCACCATTTCGACGAGATTGATGAACAAGAAAGTCTCCTCCACACTCTCAAGGTACACAATCACTATTATTCTACCTTGTACGGATTTTTACTGCCAATCTCCAGGTAAAAAGGCTATTTTTGACGAAAGAAAGAATATGACAGGACATTAGTCTTCAAACGAATAAAATAAATTAAGCCTCTAAAAGGTGCAATTTGTCAATACTAGCAGATATTAGAGTTTGAAAGAGAAGTCTCTGAAATAGTCACAAATTTCAAGGAATTATTTGAAACTTCCTTACTCTTTCAAATATCAAAATGAAATATTCAAAGACTTCTTTAATTTTAGACCACACATGACACTTTCAGGACCAAAGAGATGATTAATAGGAATTTGTTTGTTTGAACTTTTACTGATGCTGCTAATAAATGAGGATTACATGTTTTTGTGCTCAACGAAACAGTCACGCTTCGGTGATGCTGTGAAATTTGAGGATTATGATGATGCGGCTGCGCTTAAGGTGGCCATTGCAGCTGTAGCTACCAATGACACTGTTGGAACGGTCATATCTAATCTAAATGTATGAATTTTCAGTCCTATGGCCTTTATTTATTCTGCTTTCTCTTTGCATTTCATTGGACTTTCTTTATTTTCCTTCCGAATATTTCAGAGGGCCATAGAGGAAGAGCGGTACAGTGATGCAGCTTTCTTAAAAGATGAAGCTGGCACCGGACTTGTGAGTTCTCATTTCAAGAATGTCTTTGTATTTATTTTATGGAAAGGAATCTGAAATGCAACGTCAAAGGATGATCCTAGAATCTGTAATAATTGTAGCTATACTTAAGTTGCTATCACATAGGTTGGAAAATTGTATGCGCTATCAAGGTGAGACTTTCCTTGCTATTTTATTTATAGCTCAAGGTGATACTCTCCTTGCTATTTTATTTATAGCTCATACTCGTGATTTGAACTGTTTTAGTTCAGTTAAATCTAAGAAGGTGGACCATATACTTGATTTTTGTAGAAGGAAAATGTCTTTTTAACAACTTTTTTTGACAACTTTTTTAACAACTTTGTAGAATGGAATAAGTTCTTGGTGTGGCACTTTTTGTTTTCCTTACCAGCCAGTAACGTGCTCTTATTTTGGGACATGTGATCTTCACCTATTGGTTATGTTTGAATTGATACAATGGTGTAGGAAAAGGTTTGATACCCATTGTTTGGGATATTTTAAGCAATAAACTGAAATGGGAGATGATGGGAACCATAACCATTGTATGTCTCCCCTCTTCCTTACTTTTTGGTGGCCTGGTATGGTGGATTTGAAAATGGCACATCCCCTTAATCTCTATTTTCAATTATCCAAAACTCTCCAATTTTTTTAGTGAATACCTATCTTCCATAGTGATTGGGGCTTGATGAGGGTTTCCCTAGTGCCAATGGGACTCCTGTTTGGCTTACAGTGGAGGGAGAGAAGATGGAAAGGAAAAAGTGTTGGAAAATATAGGAGATGGTTCAATCTCTCCCTGCATTCCTTAATGGTCTGAACTACTCTGTACGTTATTCTCTTCAAAGCATCCAAATAAAACCATGATACTGTAACATCTCAAGACTTGGTATCTTAGCAGTAACGATATACTTTGACATCAGTATGTTCTGGCTCTTGCAGGTGGGTTGGTGGGCTGGAATGTCGGAAGACGCTAATGGTCCACACGGTCTAATTATTCGCATAACTCCAGAGCATGGAAGATACGTGGCAAGGAGTTATGGTCCTGGGTATTTTCTATTTTTTATGGTTCTTTCATGAAAGGGAAAATTAATTTTGGGGAAAGAGATGCTACCTTAGAATTTAGATATGTATGTTAGAGCTTCAATACTTTTATATGCGTTGGAAATCCCAATTAAATAGAGATGGGATGGGATTGAATTATAGTGTATAACGTACAACTGATTTGGGCTTATTTGCTTACACACTTGTAAGTTTAATTCACTAGAAAGTAAAAGAATGGTTGAAATTAAACATCTTTCTCTACCAGCTTGTTGACAAAACTTTTTGCATGATAGTGTGACAGGGGCAGAGTAAATGGAGAAGACAGACAAACCTAGTTTTGAAGTGTACAATTGGTTTGCACTTACATATAAACAACACAGAATATTCTCATGGAGTAATTTGGTTATAAGTCTAAGATAGAAATCAGATTTCCGTACAACATAATTGTGACAGCGTTAAGTTGATTTGAATTTGACTTCAACTTCTACTTTATGAACTTGTGCCTTTTAGTAGTGTCGGTAAATTTATAATCTATTTTTGTCTTTTGCTGCTGACCTTTGATCAACTTGATGACAGGGGTTTAACCTCACAATTCCTTCATCACCTTTAACCACTCGATCATATAATGGGGTATCTCTAAACTATCTTTCGGTTCTTGAAACAATTATAGCGCAGCGTACTTTGTATAATTGGGGGGTATCTAAGTAGTTTTAAATTGTGGGCAACCACTACACAGGTACGTTACTAGCAGCTCGGCCTGTTGATGACTAAAGAAGTAATTCATTTACTTTGCCTGCAAATACCCGTCAAACTATCCAAATATAATCCGTAGCAAGTTTTACTTGTGAGCATCTATGAGTACGATGTTTTTGTCATCCTTAGTCATAATGGTGATGCCTTGAACTAGGTTGAGAAAGTTATCAATGATTGAATGAAATACTTTAAAGGTAGACAACAATATTCTAGATGATAGAGATATAATTTTTTATGAATTTCATGTTCCATAAGTTCATACACTGAGTGCTTCGTGTGCTCCTTGTCCATATCTTATCATGTTAATTTACTATGGCAAATTTTTAAAGAAGGAAATCTTAGTAAAATTTTCTAAATTAGGTACAATATTCAATCAGTTATGTCAATAAATGGTTACTCACCAACCATTTGAGTGTCCCCAAAAAAAAAATTGTTCCCAAGCCAGAGATACGTTTACCAAGTTTTTTTTTGTGTTACCTATTCTATAACAGAAAGTTCTGTTCTGTTTTATAAGATCATTTATTTTTCATAACTTGATGTTGATCTTCACTGTAATTTTTCAGGCAACTTGCTACTTCTGCTGTTGGTGTTCCTCTATTTGAATTTTTTCTTATAAAGAATAAGAATGGTGAATTTAAGTCACAGGTATCTTTTCTAAACTAATCCCTTAATTTTTTGTTACTTTTCCTGGAATCATTCATTAGAACACAAGCAATGGCATTCCTCTCAAAAATTTGAGTTCAATTACCTTATTTTATTTGCCAAACTAATTGCACTCAAAATGGATTGTTGTTGTTCATTGAACATTTTTGTAGCTGAGTATGGATGAGTATGCTTACAATTATATTCTGTAGGCTGTTATAAAAGTTTATTTCAAAACTTTTGTGGGTAAATTATTTTTTATCATAAGCATTATGATAGAGGAATCAAGGATTATATGCAACAATGGAATATATTGCTTATGATCCAAAAACTTCGTTCACTTCACAGTCCATACTATCTGAA
Source organism: Vigna reflexopilosa (assembly GCA_027742785.1). Taxonomy (NCBI): domain Eukaryota; kingdom Viridiplantae; phylum Streptophyta; class Magnoliopsida; order Fabales; family Fabaceae; genus Vigna; species Vigna reflexopilosa. The sequence goes on along the minus strand of CM050926.1, from coordinate 33,672,395 downwards.
TTGTTCATGAAATCTTTTACACAAATATTTGTATTTCTATAAATTAGTAACAGTCTAGAATAGCAACCAATGTGTTGGATTTAGAATAACATGATTCTCTTTGCATTGGGTTTTAGTTTAAAAAATATACTGACTTTGGCCAAACAAGCATGCTAGTTCATTTGGAGGTTCTTATTGCTTGACTCTTAATTTTCAAATGGCAAATGTCACCAAATTTAAAAAAATTGTTTTTCATGGCAAATTAAGAGTGGGTTACACACATATGTAGGATTTTTGCTATAGTATTACTAATTCAAGTTAAGAGTGAAAACTTAGGCAACTTATATTTCTAGCTGTGGCCTATATCATGTTCCAGCTTGATTTGCATGAGGATCAAAATTTAATTCAACCATGCATCAAAGTTTACAAATTTCAGAAACCTAACCAAGTAGTGTTTATTTAAGAATTGCCTGAACCAATGCATGGTTTGATTTGGATTTAATTCGTAGTTTGTTGCAAACTCAATAGTACCTTTGGTCTTATACATTCTTATGCTTTTCAGGCTGTGTACTTAAAAGAGAGAGGAGCTTCCTATAGTCCCCCAACAAAATCCACTAAAGCTTTGGATGCTGCTGAGAGAATGAGTTCTGTGGAGTCACCAGAAGATAAAAGTGAGCTATTTGTTGGGAGTCCTGAAGATCCAGAGGTTGTTGATGATAGGAATGATAGCTCTGACCCAACTGATGGAATGCCTGGATTTCAGAATATCCTGAAGGATACGATCCCTGGTGTAAAGATGAAGGTTTTGAAGTTCACAACTCCAGACAAAGTAGACAAGGATATAATATCTGAGGTGATTGAGCAGATAACTGAGGAAGAAGGGGATGAAGATGAAGATGAAGATGTACATTCTAACAAGGACAATGAGACAGAAACTCCAGAACTGAAAGATGTTGAGTCTGAAACTGATGATAAGAATGAATTAAGATCTAATCTGGAAGCTTTTGAACATGCTGAACAAAATAAATTTGCAGTCAAAGCTGCCATTGGTGGTCTTGTTCCGAAACTTTCCAGCAGTTTTCCTACAAAAGAATTGCTTCGAGTTCCTGCAAAGTTGGAGACATCCGGACAAGATTCATTTTCGTTTACCATAAAAGAATTAGTCAATGAACAGGTTGGTCATGTCAAAGGGAAACGTTCACCAGATAAATCAACAAAAATTCAAGGCCAACATAATGGTGATAGTATTATGTATAATCTTGCTAAGTTCATTGGAAGGGGGAGATTACCTTCAAAGGTAGGTTAATGTTTACTATCTGATAATTGATATGATCTTATTCTGAGTAAAATATGAACCTGCAAATTGTAGTGTTTGCAAAGTTTGTCGAATTTGTTGAGTCTAGCTGAAGAAATACTTATGTGATAGTGTTTTGCTTCAATCTTTTAGGTTCTTAAAGATGTGGAAGAGTTAGTAAGACTTAATCTTAGCCGGCCTCAAAACCGTGAACGATTGTTTGGGTCAACTATGTTCAGTCGCATTGAAATACCAACTTCTTTAGATCCTTTGAATGGTGATATTTTAGAGAACTTGTTAATTTAGTATTTTTGAGGTGCTGAGATTGCCTGCTCAGTGTAAGATTTTAATCTGAGTGTATACTGAATATTAAATATTTCCACTTTCATCAGGTCTATACATTAGTGCACATGGGCTTTACTCGTCTGAAGTAATTCAACTGAAATATAGATATGGCCATTGGCAAGAAGATGGTGAGAATAAAGAGTCTTCCAATCTTGAATTTTATCAGTATGTGGAAGCCTTGAAACTGACTGGGGATCCTTATGTACCAGCAGGCCAGGTAATACTCTAAATTTATTGGATAGATTTAATAAACAATGTAAATATTTTTTGCCTCTATCCTTTCCTATTTATTATATTGGTTTCTTTGTAGCAATCTTAGACCCCACTACCCTCTCTTTTTTTTTTGGAAAAAGGAATGTTGTATTGTATCTGAGTCGGAGAAGAGCTGCAAGTCTTGCTTTGATTTGTTTAAATTATTCTTGAAGAAATTGCAATTTCATGTATTTTATTTTTACATATATAGGTTTTCAGATTCTTGGAAGTAGGACAAGGCATTAACCTCTATCCTGCAAATTGACATGTTTAATACTTTTCAGATCAAAAAGAGTGTGCTAGTCTGACTCTGAGACAGACATATCAGTCTGACTCTGAACACTGAAACACCTGTGTGAAACTCCAGTTAATTAACATTTTATTTCCCGATATGTTTTAAAAAATGTCTTTAATATACCTTGTTTGACATTTCACGCTAGTAATTACAAATAAAACTATTCAAATAAAAAGTTACATACTTAATTTTAATATTATTAAACATTTTTCTAAATAAATAAACAAAATGTATTGCTAATTCAATTAATAAGTTTATTTAGGTAATTAGATACTTAAAAATAGATATATCGAGACAAACTCGAGTTGCATCTGCATGGTAAAGATTTTTAAATTTTGATGCCTTCGCACATTTTCATTCGGTTGCATGGTGAATTGATGACTTAGGTCACATGGGTTGTAGTGGTTGAACGTGGAATCAAACAACATTACTGTAATTCAATTTGTGACAAGGTACGCGAGCCATTTTGTGGCTCTCAATCTATTGCAGGGATTTTTTCTGGAGTTTATTGCTGTAAGTTGGGTGTCTCATCGAGCTTAAATCAGTGTCGGGATGAAGTATACAATAGACAAAAAGGCCACTATTACACGTTAACTCAAACATAGTGCTTTCAGTTAGTGCAAACTCTACGTTGTGGGAAATTATTCAATGTATTCTGTTTTATTATGTTAGCACCAAAACATCAAGCTTGTTACTAGGTTGATGTTAAAGAATTTTGTGTCCGGATTAACCTTTTTCATAACAATTATTAAGGAATTTTCGGGTTAACCTTTTCATAATAGTTGACTGTTGAGGGAAAGTATTCAATTTATTCTTTTAGAAGTTTTTCCTCTGGGAATTAGCTAATCAATGCTGTATTGGCCTAAGGTTTAATATAAACTAAATCATTTCTTTGTTGCTGTATTAATCTGCGTTCACTTTTTTGAGCTACTTGTGTCAAAGTGTCATGTTTCTTTATCTTCTTAGGTAGCATTTCGAGCAAAAGTTGGAAAGAGGCATCAACTTCCTCTCAGTAGAATAATTCCCAAAGAGTTTGGATTGGTAGGCAGTGCATTTTCACTTGGTACCCCAATAGTTGTTCCAGTGTTTTCTCTATCCCATTCCTAATCTTTTCATCACTAGTTCAGAGTGAAAAAATGATTATAATTGTTTTGCTTAATATTCTGACATCTTTGGCATCACAGATTGCACGCTATAAAGGTCAGGGGAGGCTTGCGGACCCAAAATTTCAAAATCCTAGATGGGTTGACGGTGAACTTGTGATACTAGACGGAAAGGTTCTTGTTCAATTTTGTCTAATTGCTTTATCCTGCTATTTTAACTCCGGTTCGAACTCATCCTTACAATTTATCGTGCAAATGTCTGTGATTGAAACTTGTATATTTGATTTGCAGTACTTCAAAACAGGGCCTGTTGTTGGATTTGTGTACTGGGTCCCTGAACAACCTCTTTTGGCATTGTTCAATCGGCTGAAGCTTCAAGGATAGGATTTTTTTTGTTGAACTTGTACATAATGTCAACCTGTAAATTCTTTCTACTGATTCTGAAGGTAAGTTGCCCACCTTTAAGATTTAATAAAGCATTTAGTAATGAAAATATGGTATTAATCTTCTGCTCAGAAAATTTATATATTTAATTTTCCCTTCTCAGCAAGAAATTGTACTGTTGGCATGATTAGTGGATAAAATTTATCTATTATGCTATTATCTTCTTGGGTGGAGCAAAAAGTCATTTTATTTATAACAGTATTTGAATCTAGCTTTTCTGTGATGATTTTTACGGGCATCTCAATCTTTGTTAGCACGTGGTTTCCTTTCCTTATACTAGGGTGTCTCCTTGGTAGACAAAAAGATGGAATGAAGATCTCATTTGCGTTTCGTCATGGCTTTATATTGTCCATTCCTTTTCATTTGTTTTCTCTCGGTTATAAAGTTGTAACGTAAACACCAGCATTTGTATTAGAATAGAGATATAATGATATATCACCACCAATATAATATAACTTTGGGCACAGAATAGTCTCTCAATCTCATCTTCTGTGTGTTGGTGGAAACACCATTATTGCCTCATTATTACCTACGTCTGTTACCTCCCTAATTAATTAAACCTCCATTGTCACTGCTGTTGCTTTTAATAAAACAGTTCAAGATTTGGTTGACAGGTTTAAGATCTGTTTGCTTTCTCAACTTTCTTTCTTGATTTACCTCATTTATACTTCTTCTTCATGTCTTTACTAACTCTGCATCAAATGTTGAATGTATTAAATATACTGTTCCACGCGTAGACTGTCAATAACTTAAACAGGACAAAGATAATAAAAACTAAAATCAAATAAAACAAACAAAAAGTTCAAGGAAATCCTGAAAGAAAGAAAATGTGAATAAGAAGGAAAAAAAAATCCCAATACAGAAAATGTATATAGTTAGAGGTTTCTTTGTAGTCATTGAAGGTATTAGTAAATTCCATTCATAACATGCGTCAGTACTTAATGGGACATCAATAAGTGCTGGGTTGGTACAAGTAATACCTTTGTAAGTTATGAGAACTATCATTCTTCGCAATTGAGTGTTATTCACAAACATGTCCTAATATGAATGGCAAAGGATAATTTTATGTAAACTATAATTAAAATTTAAAAAATAAAGACTTAGTTTTTAGGCTTTCTTTTTATCAACGAAGATTTCATCTATAATTCCAAACATGAGCTTTAATCCAATTTGATTTATCACTTTGTGAACTAGATTAGCAATCTATTTTAATCCAAACAGTTAATTTTACCTATAATTTTCTTCTGTCTTTATTTAGGGATCTAACAATTCGAACCATCATGCCACAATAATTCCTAATAATAGATATCTTATTCCACCCAAACAGAGGCAAACTCTTAAAAAAAAAAAGTTAAACTTTTTAGTTGTTTCCGTTTTATTAAAATTTCCAATTTAATTTTAAAAAATAAAAAATTAAATCAATTGAATCCCTGTTAAATTCACTTAACGAAATTAAATTTTTATAACATGAAATATTGACATAATCAATCAAACTGAAAAAAACTCACAAAAATAAAGACAATTAAAGAAGTTAAACCAAAATATAATTATGGTAAATCCGAATGACGGAAAGGTTTCAGTTCATAATTTTATCTTATATTATTCATTATTTTATTTTGTTGTACATTTGTGCACATTTAGTTTAAGAAAAACAAATTATTTTGACCTTATCTAATGAGCTAAATAACAAATATGAAACTCACAAGAATTTTAAGTCAATTAATTTGTACTAATTTATCATGCTGACCCAAGGAAATAGAGATAAGAAAGATAGGTACATGTACGATTCAGATTGATTACTATCTTCTTTCATGAACTTCCTTAGTAATAGTTTACTTAACATTTCCATACAAACGTTGGTCCAAGACTTCTCCAAAGGAAATCCACACGTTTAACTTCCATTCCATAAAAGAAACATCTAAGAGGAAGAATTCTCTTCCATTATGACAGAAATAATTAGCATTGAAAACACAAACATCCTAAATGCTTTACTATTCACATTTATTTATGACGAATTTATCTTTTTTATTATTACATAATAAGTTTGCATGATTCTCATGCCTTAATACTACCATTTTAAAACATGACTTTTAAATAATCCCTTAAATAATCCTTGTATCCGTGGCAACCATTATGCAAAATATCAAAGTCTTTATACTCTAGATGAAATTTAATTTAATGTAATTTCAATTCAAACATAATAATTTAACTCCTTATTACATTCAGTGATAAAATATCATCAACAATAATAAGTAAACAGGAAATATTTCACATCTAAATAGAAAAAAAAAAAGATTGCGTTTATTCTTTAAGACATGTTTTTAAACCTCTTTAAGTGTCTTTATTTATCATCTAACATATGTTATCATTTTACAAGTCAACATCCATATTGTTGAATGAAAATTGTCATAATAAACAAAATATTAAATAATGTAATAATTTATTAATATGGTTTTTAGATGATAATTAAGGTTTACAATTTTGATATTGATCATTAACAAGGTCCACTGTTACATAGTATGTAAATGCCTTTATAGTTGTTACATTTTGAGATTCATGACCTGAGCAAGAAATTTGAGATGTGTTGTTGTGTTATTAGGACCACCATTAACTTTAATATTGGTCGTCAATAACAAAATTTTCTATTTCGATTTTTGCAAATGTCCTTAAAACTATTACACACAACTACATTGTTGAGATATGTGATCTAGGCAAGAAATTCTGTGTTAAACTTAATACTAGTTTAGATATTTGATTGTTATCGAATTCTTATTGAAAAACATATTTAATCTATAAATGTGTTTTTTCTTTTCTCTTCATATATAATATTTTCAATTTCTCTTTCTGCATAATCTCCCTTTTTTTTTCTCGTTGTCATTCCACACCATTTTTTATCTTTTACAAATCGTTCAATTTTTTAATAATGTTAAAAAATGATTTGAGCTTTAGAGAGATATATTAATTGTAGACTTAGAATGACATTTATTATCTATTAATGAACATTTCAACGTTATTAAATCACCATTAAATCTATATATATAATAATTAATGATTAGCAAAATATATAATAAAAGGATACTACATTTAAAAACAATTTAAAATTAAATAGAAAGAACATAAGCAATAGGCATATGAAAAATCCATACTTTTAACTTGGAGTTATGAAAACACAAAACATAAAATCTAGAATCTATATGGTCACTTTCAAGTAATGATAAAAAATATTGTCTAGTGCAAATATTAACTATACAAATAGAAAAATGTTTTTGTGAATAAACAGTTAATTTCGAAAAATCTAAGGAAAAAAAATAAGATACGAAGTATTTTTAAAATCTCTAAACTTTAATCCAAACATATACATTGTATGATAAAAAAAATTGTTAATGAAACACGAAAAATAGATATTTAATAAAATTGAATATATATATATATATATATATATATATATATATATATAAAAGCTTTTGGTGGTGACGCTACGCAGTGATGCCACTCATCAAGTCGTCAACGTGGTGCTGAGATATATATATTAATTTATATATATATATATATATATATATATAAGAAAAAAGTGGCAAAACAAAGCCTCTGTTTGCGCGCGTTGAGAAACCCTAGGCGCAGTGCGCACCTGCGTTTCTCCCTCTGCGCATTTTAGCGTCAGAGTGCAGAACCCTCTCATTTGCTTCCTCTTTCTGCCACTCTTACTTTCAAAAGTTTGCGGAAAATTTTGCTTTATTTGTAGTGAGGAAGAAAGAACTATGGGAAGTACCTTTCATTCTCCGCCAGCAAAACGTTCTGCACCCGACCCGAACCCGTTTCCTCCAAACGGGCCTTCCAAGCGCTCCAGGTCATCCAGGCCTGCGCCGCCGCCGCTTTCCGTGCCGCCCGGACACGCGTCTTTCCGCCTGCTCTGCAACGCCTCCCGAATCGGTGGTGTTATCGGCAAGTCTGGTTCCATCATAAAAAAACTCCAGCAATCGACCGGCGCAAAGATCCGAATCGAGGACGCGTCGCCGGAGTCGCCGGACCGTATCATCCTGGTCATTGCTGACGCTGCCGTCAGCGGTAAGGTTCTGCTGAGAAATGATGAGGCCGTTGAGGTTTCGAAGGCGCAGGAAGCGCTGTTGTTGGTGTTCGATAGGATCCTCGATGTGGCAGCGGAGACGGAGGGTGTCGACGTCGGCGACATGCTGATGTCTTGCCGGCTTGTGGCGGACGCTGCGCAAGCCGGCTCCGTCATCGGCAAAGGCGGGAGAGTGGTGGAGAGGATCAAGAAGAACACTGGATGTAAAATTAGGGTTTTAACCGATGATTTGCCGCTTTGTGCCTCCTCTTCGGATGAAATCATTGAGGTAGTTTTACTTCGTGCTCTTCTTGACTTTTGGATTTATCACTTGAACTTTTAGGTTAACACCACTGAGGCATTCGATTACCACTGCTAGTGTTTATTCTGTTACTTCGTTGTCCAGTATCAATTCAGTTTTAAGGATTAAGCGTTTCATGCGGAGCTGTTAGATATGGTTTGTTAGTTTATTGTAGTGGATTAGTTTTTCTGTTTAGGCAGGAATCGGGGTTTCAGGGTCAAGCGTATGTTCATTTAAGATTTCAGGGTCAAGCGTGTGTTCATTTAAGATTTCAGGGTCAAGATTTTAGTGTTCGTTCGAGCTTTTGGGGTAAAGTGTTTCATATGGAGCTGGTTTATATGAGTTGTTAGCTTATTGTAGTGGGGTTGGTTTTTCGTGTATTGTAGCTAAATAGTCTTCAAATTGTTTATGGTGTGAAAATTTTCTTATGCTGAGATAATATCTGTTGGTTGTGTACTGTGACAGATAGAAGGCAGAGTGTCATCGGTGAAGAAGGCACTTGTTGCAGTCTCCCAACGTCTTCAAGATTGTCCTCCTGTTGATAGAACAAAGATAATGGGAAGCAAACCTTATGAAATGGTTCAGTATGAAGCCATAGATGCACTTCCTCGCGAGACTTTAGCTGCAGTTACTGCAGTACCACATGATACTATAGATCGTCTTCCGTTGAGGAGCCCTGCACTGTCTACTTTGTCCAGTTGCTCGAACAGCTATGGCACCAGAGTTCACTCATTGCCAGCGGATTTTAGTAGAGTCTCCTCCCTGGAACCAAAGGCACTTCAGCAGGAAGTCACCTTTAGAATACTTTGTTCAAATGATAGAGTTGGAGGAGTTATTGGAAAGGGAGGCAATATTGTTAGAGCTCTTCAGAGTGAGACTGGGGCTACAATAAGTATTGGTCCTTCAGTAGACGGGTGTGAGGATCGCATAATTACTATTACTGCTTCCGAGGTCTGATAAATATAATCTTTCCATTTTTACTTATTTTGTGTCTTTCAGTTCTGTGTGTATTATTATTATTATTATTACTTTTTTTTATCAACTTATTGATCGTGGCTTCAATTTATACAGAATCCTGAGTCAAGATATTCCCCAGCACAAAAGGCTGCCGTGCTTGTTTACTCCAGGTCCATTGAATCCGGTTTTGAGAAGGGGCTAGACTCTGGATTAAGTAACAGGTCAATTGTTACTGCACGTCTTGTAGTCCCATCAAGCCAAGTTGGTTGTCTGTTAGGAAAAGGTGGAGTAATAATATCAGAAATGCGGAAGGGTACTGGGGCTAGCATAAGAATAATTGGGACTGATCAGGTGCCAAAATGTGCATCAGATAATGATCAAGTTGTACAGGTTTGGAGATTAGACCTTTTTTTTTCATTTTACAATTAAAATATGCTGAAGAAGACTTTCTATCTTTAATTTTTTATAATGAATGTGATTCTGTGTATCAACACCAATAAATTGTTACGCTTCTAACATATAATTTCTCATCCTTCATCGGGCTATTTTGACAAAACTCTTCAACCTTAATCATGTGATATTCGAATAGTTTAAATTATATGCATCTGTTCTTTCCTCATTCATTCTGAAATATTTATCAACCTTAAGTGTTTATCCATAACTTTTCCTTGCACTGATTAGAATTTACCAGAGATCAATCTTGTTTCCCAAAGCATTTATATGTTTGCGTAAAACTCCTATGATATGTATTTCGCTATATTTGGTTTAGGCATGAAAATGATGTTTAGGTGTTTATAAGTTATACCATTTGTATTTTCTTCTTCCCTCAGATGTCAGGCGACTTTTCAAGTGTGCAAGATGCATTATATAATGCAACTGGTAGACTGCGAGATAATCTTTTTGCCAGCACTCAGAATAGTGCTGGAACAAGGAGCCTTTCTTCTCTACGAGTTGATAACAGCCCCTATGGGAGACTGCAGGATGTTGTTCCTCTTGGAAGCCAACTACCTGCAGCCACTTCCCATAGTCTGAGTAGACATACTTTTTCTCATGGCATAGATCATCTTGCTCATTCTAGAAGTTTAGATCGTCCTTCTTCCCCAGGCTTTTGGTCTAGAAATTTAGACCGTCCTTCTTCACCAGGGCTGTGGGCTAGAAATTTAGACCGACCTTCCTCACCAGGGCTGTGGGCTAGAAATTTAGACCGACCTTCCTCACCAGGGCCGTGGGCTAGAAATTTAGATCGTCCTTCTTCACCAGGATTGTGGACGCCCCCGCCACCTGTACATCTCTCTCTCTCTCTCTCTCTCTCTCTCTCTGTCAATTTTACCCTAAGAAATTATTATTTTTATTAACTATTTCTTATTTAAATTTGATGCAGACAATGGCTGGGATAAATTCAAGAGGAGTTAATGATTTTAATTGGGGATTGTCATCTCGTAGAGGAGGCTTAGAACTTGTCAGGTTGTTGATTTACTAAACAAACTAGACTTGTTTAATTCCAAATAGCAAATTTATATATAGGTCAAAAACTAACGTCAAAGTTTCTTATTATCTCAATTTTTAAGATTTTAGTATTAGTGTAATGTAATGTAATGCCTGTGGATGGGTCTTGAACTTCCCTTGATATTTTCAAGTAGCGCTCTCGAGAATTTGCTTAATTTTGCCATCTTATAATATTTTCTAACATGCAATAAGTACCAAGTGTGCCTTCTTTTTTCTTATATTTAGTGGCATTGTATCATGCATTATAAGTACACTGTATGTGATGGAAACTGAATAATTTTCTTAAAAAGTTGATTGTGTTTTAGGTATAATTTAGTTATAACTTTCACACTGGCACAAGTTAGGAAAGGTAATTTATTATTTGAACATGCAATAGAAACTACCATATCCTGCACCAGGTGTTCTGTAATAAACCTGTATTAGATTTAGAAACTGCCTTTCTATATTTTACGTGACTTCTGTGTTCATTCATCATTCGATTGATGTTCGGAGTCTGGTGACAAACCATTGTATATATACTATTTTTGACACTGCTTTTCTTGTGCTATTGTTCATTTTCTCTTATTTGAAACCCTTTCTTTTGGGGCTAAAGTTGTAGGCAACAAAAAGTGATGAAAATACAGCTGAACATATAAAATAGAATGTCACAACTGTCAATTTCTTATTATTCTTTTTGTTCTACAGTGGAAGTAAATCTGCCATCGTGACTAATACGACAGTAGAAATTGTGGTTCCTGATGAGACTATTGATTCTGTATACGGAGAAAATGGTAGCAATTTGGCTCGGCTGAGACAGGTACATAAGCTTAGATATGTTAATTTTTTGTTAACTTGTTCACCACTTATCATGTCATCCTTATGAACTTGCCATTGTGATCCACATTTGATTTGATTTCTAATTTCTAAATCATCTATCTGTTCGGGAAATGTCTGTTTCAGTCTGTCATTTTCGAAAATCATATGATTTTTCTTTCACCATTATCAACTTGGTCTCTTGAAATTTTCACCAATGGACTGAGCGCAGGGTTGATGGAATGACAAATTTATACTAGATGATAAAATGGTCCTTTTTTTCTTGCATTTTCAATAATTGAGGTGCTTTAATAGCTTTCTAATCCCTTTGCAATTATATTAAATAACAGGGAATTTAAAATATAGTATTTTATGTTTTAATATTATGAATCCTTTTTCTTATTTTGGTTTGTCATATGAAGTTAATTTGTTTATTTTTATTGTTCCTATCAGATATCGGGAGCGAAGGTGGTTGTCCATGAACCTCGTCCTGGAACAAGAGACAGGACTATTGTCATATCTGGTTCACCTGATGAAACCAAAGCAGCGCAGAGCCTTCTCCGAGCATTTATTCTTAGTGGCTCATCATGACAAATCTTGTAATATCCGGCCTTGTATGATTTATTCAAATCTCAAAAACAGTCACCAACTATCTCTGGTTGGTGACGTTGGTGTAGTGTAGTGTAGCTATTTAACATCAATCAATTACTTGATTCTTTAGTGCATACCAAAGCAACAGTGAGCAGCATTTTAAGATCTCATCTGATTAGTATGTCTACTATCAGATGTCTTCTTTCAACTCCTCTTACAGTTTAGATCGGATATTTTAAAGGAACTCCAGATCAATGTTCTCCGTTTTAAGAAAATGAAAACATAATGCATATTAATCATGATGTGTATGCTTTTTTTATGCCGATTATAAATTTAATTAATTAGGAAAATAAATTACGATGACTCCAGGAGAAAGGAAATAGAGAAATGGATCTTAGAATATAAACTAAGATACGGTATTTTGATATGTTGATACTTTCTTTAAAGTTTAAATTTATTATATCTTTAAACTTGTTACAAAGTAACATTTTTCAACTATGTCGATTTATGCACAAAGATTGCCGATGAATCTTTCGTCATACTAAATTAAAGCATCGAAGGGATTTGAAGTCACATTATGGTAAATTCTGTAGGACTACCACACACAGTCAAGGGTGATTCACTAATCACCATAATTGTCTCAGACGGTGTTTGTGGACAATTTATCCATTCTTCTCAAACAAGCGTCTGCTGCTAACAGAAGTCATACTCAACAACAGCAGAAAATTCGTTCTTCTGTGACTGTTTTAATGCAAGTGAGCGCTATGGGCAGAGATACAGCGTGTAAAATAAACTTTTGACTTGCAAACATATTCGTTTTCATAATCAAGCATTTCTCATGATGATGTACTTTTCATTGTTTGTGTTGAAACATACTGGTAAGATCCTTCTTTTGCAATTCTCCAATACTAAGCAACTTCTCCTTCAATTCTCGAACATAAAAAATCCTGTGCTAACAAATCTATTTACTTCCCGCCAAGTATTGCGCTTTCAACTGTAGTAAATTTGTGAACTTGTCATCAAAGTTTGGGAAGTTCTCCCATTTGCCACACACGTAGAAACCACATATATATTTTGTCAATGTCCTTTTGTTCAACATATGTCATTAACAAAATCTCCTCTTGACTTTTTACACAGCAAACTTTTCCTTGCTTAGAAATCTCCATTAAAAATGCCTACGACCATGACCTTTATTAATCTCTATCACTAGAACTTCCATGTTCTTGTCCTCAGTCGCTAGAACTTTCATGTCCACATCATTTATTGCTGGAACTTTCATTTCCTCCTCCTCATCCAATAGAGTGGTCTTCCCAAATCTGTTCTTCTTCAATGCTGTAACTCATGTATACTGCTTGACAACTCATCAATTGATAAGCGACTTGTATGGCTTGGATTGTCAATGCAACACATAACATAATTAAACTTTAGTGTTATTGACCTCAATTTCTTCTTCACTACAAAATACCCATTCACAACTTCTCCCTTCTTCTTGTGAATAACTTCAAACTCCTCCTATAATGATTGCAAATGGGCATGTTTCGCTTCTGTTCTAACCTGATATTTCTGGCAGAGTCCTAAATATTTTTTATCGTATCGTTTTTAATGATTGTCTGTAGAACAAAGTCTCAAATATTTTTTAACACGTCTTCGTTGATGATTGCCTCTGATCAATGCCTGAAAAAATAGCTCTTAGCTTTTAGATCCTCCAATTTATGATCTTGATGATTTTTTTTTTTTTTTTTTTTTTGTGCTCATAGAAGTGCTACACCTCTTGCTACGACAGGAATTCCATTTTCTATCACACTCCAATATTTTTTTATAAAACCAAGGAAATTTTCCACAAACATCACCCAATGACCATCAAATTTTGACTCTAGTGGTTGTATCGTCTATCATCAATATCTTAGAAGACCGTTGCTTCTAATAAGCCCGGCGAGGAGGCTCTAATGCCGAATATTAATTAATGGTACTAGAAGAAACTAAAATGAAAGTGATGATAAGAAAATTACATTTGACTAAACAAACATCAAATAATTATAATAATTATTTTACATCATTATAATTATTCATATAAGATTTTAATTTTATAAAATTAAACAATACCAAAAGTTATCGAATAATTCATATTTTATTATATTTCAAAAATATGTATCACTTTGGTTTTATTCAACATAAATAAGACAGTATATAATTTTACATGTATATTATATGTGAAAAGAATTTTCACTTAACAGTGAGTATCCGAAAGACATGATCTAATTGAAAGTTATTTGAAGTGTGTAGCAAATGAAAGAAGTGAGAAAGATGTAATTTGATCTCTTTCCACTTTTTATCTATCTCCATAAATATATAGCCACTTGTACTCATACTTCTTTATAAGCACCAGTAGAAAGATAAAACAAAATAATTAAACTTCTCATATAGTTAATTCAATTTATACATGTTAACTTCTTTTAGGAATTTTTTAAATTTTATGTTGGATGAGTTGCGTAAATTGATTTTTGAATTCAATCAAAACCTTGATCCATTATACCATTTATAATTTATTTTATCTTCTTTTATGAATAATTATTAAGAATTTTATCTAAACTTTTCAGAGTACAAAGTTTAATTTTAAGAACTGGATTTAGTAGCATATTCTATAAGAAATGGTTTAAGAGAATTTATTACTTTCTTAAAGGAAATACTTTAATAAAAGCTTCTTCGATATCAAAGTAGTACAAGATAAATAGTGTTGATTAGAAGTTAGTCTATGGCTTTTCATTGGATTGGAATTTGAACTCTGAAATTTTTTCTTGGAGATGTTAAAAAACTATCTTATGTAGTAAAAAATTAGTAAAATATAATCCAATTGCTGCAGTGAAGCAATCTCGCTAGAGGAAGAAAATCACAGAATTCTGCAATGAAGTCTTTGAGTACTCCTGAAGGAGGTACACTAATGTTTCATGCAGACCTAAACAGTCTTTTGGTATATGCACCAGCATCTTTTGCTTTCTCGCAAGCACATTTCAAAATACCTTTTATTTCTTCCACTGTTTTGAAGTTTCGTGCAGATCTAAACAATTATTCTACTAAAAGGGGCTCTGTTACTTCCCGTATTTTATACAGAGAAGTTCGTGAGCCAAAAATTACTTTTGTGGTTACAATTGTTTTGCATATTTTCCAAGGTGGGGTCAGAAATGGTGAATCAACATTTATGTACAGAAACAATTCCTTGCCAATTTTGAGTTCAGGTTACAATTGTTTTGCGGATTTTCCAAGGTGGGGGGGTCAGGAGTGGTGAATCAACATTTAAGTACAGAAACAATTCCTTGTTTTCTATAGCACTGCGTAAATTCATTGAAAAAATCAGTACCTAATCAGGTGGCGGCGTAGCCAGAGTTCATACATGACCATATGAAATGCATCTAGTCTGACAGGAAGTGTATTCCAATTGAAATGCTTTTGGATCTGAACAACAAAAGCAACAAATTAAAAGAGAGACAGGAAAAATAGGAGTTATCATCTTCTGACGAGAATACTCAATGTCTCATTTCCTTTGCATAATATTTATAGGTTGATAAATTGAACTTTATATTGATAGTACCTTTACTAAGTTCTGATTCAATATCATGAAATGTTTCGCAGATATGCTTTTGAGAATATCTTTGAGCCGATAAACGTCAGTCTCCTTCAGTATAACAGAGAATTTCCTCCAATCCAGAATATCATTAAAAGGCAAGTCATAATAGTTTGACATGATAACTGTGGAAAGACCGGCAAGAGCTTCCATTAGGCACAGTATTTCAAGACAAACAAGGGAGATGATCAACGGCATATTTTTTATTTATGGCAACTAACGGCATAGCTTATATGTGAAGTAAAACGAAAAGTTTGAGGTAAGCTACGTAGCATTTTCCATTGTGAATTGCAGAAATGGCTGGAGTTAAAACTTAGAAGGTAATAGGTTAAATACCATAGTAGGGAATGTGCAGCCATAACCACTTTAAATGATATGCCCAGGTAAAAATAGCAGGGGCTACCAACATGATTCAGTAACTGGTGAGGTGCACTCGAGAAGGGATATTTTTACCATAACAAATTTTTCTTTATTAGTTTTTGCTAAACTTTATCCTTCTATGTCTATGTAATAGGTTAGCTGCACATTCCCTGCTTTTGTGAAGCAAATGAAATTTAATAAAAGAATATATCCTAACATCTTTCATGGCCAAGAGTGGGAATGGGGCTAAGTTGATTAGTAACTTAGAGTATTATTCTATGTTCCAAATGAGCAAAAAGTATGTTTTCGAGAGAAAAACCGTTGGGTAGCCAGTAATACAGCAGGTTGCTCCCTATTCCAGTCTGGAGACTCTTTACAAGAGCTAGAACAGTTTTCTGGATGCAAAAGATCACGTCCATGTACTTTGCCGAAGAGATATAGCCAAGTTGATAACGAGGAGGTAACTAGCAAAATATTGAGCACAAGAAGTTGTGATTTTCAGCTGCCAGATATGGTTTACCTGGTATACACCCAAAGTGGATCGAGTCTGAGATACGACTGCTGCCGATAGGGCCATGAGGGCACAAACAAAACTTGGATTTATAAAGTCTCTCCATGAATACCACTTGTCCAGTCGATCGAAAATCAATTCTGTTATTCTGGATGTCTAGTTCAGTATCATTGTCCCAGATAGCTTTTAGATTATCTTTCAATGTTGAGTCAGAAAGACCAGCCCAGAAAGCAAGTGTGTTCCTGCAATATTTCCATTGTCATGAAATGAGTGAAAGAGTTCTAGTTTTTGTTCAGATACTAATTCTGTTGGATTGATTTAGAACAGAACAAAATAAAGTATGAAGCTAACCTATTCTTGAAGTCATTCCCTCCTGGAGGGTGAAAAAATGGTAGCTGTACTTGTGGTAGGGTAACATCCTTGTGTGGAATATAATCATCGTCGTCATAACGTGATGAACAAACCACTCTAATAGAATTTTTCATCAGATGTGGAACTCCTTTAGTAGCCTTGACTCCAATGTCGTGGCAAGTCACAAAAAAATGATCAGCACCCAAGGTTCTGTTCCAGTAAGGGTACTTAAATTTTACGTACTCTACATACTTCTTTACTTCATCAATCATACGCTCGTTAGTCAACCCCTCCATAATTTATTTGTGCATTACAACTCACATCGGAAACTTGGATAGGCAACTGTCACCACCACTGTATAACACTTGAAGGTCATAGACACAAACATATTCACTATTCGAGAATCTGTTGCAGTTTTATGAACAATTTAAATTTAAGCAAAATTAACTTCTAATGAAGAAATTATTAGGTATTAAGACCATTATATCCCTATTAATCTATTGGATACCATGAATATATAAGGAAGAAGTCTACTATTAAGTTTTAGGTAGGAGGCAGGTAAATTTTATGTATAAGTTTAACATAGGTCTTATTGTTATTAAATTTTTCCAGGAATCCCTTCCAAACATTAGTCACAAATGCTAGATAGTTTTGAAATACTTAATAATTATTTTGAATAGTTATCAACTTATAAATGATGTAACTAAGAAGTTTAACTAAATAGGATTATTGAATGGTTAAACCATTTGAGAACGACTAAAACACCATTTTCCTCATATTATCCTCTCTACTAAATGGAAGTAAGTAATCTTAGTAGTGGTATAAATCATGTTAGGTAATTCTTCAATATTAAAAAATATTTCGAATTAGTTCCTAAAATTTACTTAAATTCATACATTTAGGAACTGAAGTGATGAATATTCAAATACTTCAACAATTAACAGTTTCATCAAAGAACACTTAAAGTGAGGTTAAAGTTTCGGAGTCAAAATTAGTGGTATTTTCATTTCAAAACAGATCGAATCCAATGGTGAAATTTATCTTATTAAGCTATTAACTGCAATATGGCAATAATTTAGTTATTTTATTACACAATCCGATCGATATGGTTGAGATCACGCTCGGAAAACGCCTGGTGAATTCACTCATAAATTGGCTTCGGATAATTGATTCAACTAGTGCCGAATCGAAAAAAAAAAGGACATACTCTGCCTCGCATTTTGTGGCAAGAAATAGGGAGGAAGAAGAGGTGAGCTCGGCGCGGATCGTCGGTGACAAATCGGCTCTCTCTGATGTTCTTGAAGAAGTATCCTTCGCTGGCGTATTTGCCGGTGAGTTTCCTTGGCGTGTGAAAATACGTTTCAGGATCTCCATCGGGATACACGAACACCTTGAACTCCTCCTCCATCTGCTCGTAGTCTAAGTGGAAAGCTTCCTCCGGAGAGTGGTACACGCTGGAATCCAACGAGAAGGCGCGCTGCGCATTGGAATCGAACTTCGATGTGACGAAATGGTGCGAATGTAAGATTAGATTTGGAAGGAGAGTAAGAAGAGCACTTGAAAGGAACCTGGCGGAGGGGAGAATGTAGTTGCTTTGAACAGAAGAAGAGCACGAGCATATAGATGATGTTGACGATTATGCACGCGGTGGTGGCGAGGTGTACGGAGCCGCAAGAGCCGCGGGGGCGGTTTCTGACCTCCGGAAAGTTTTCAAGGGATATTGATCTTTCTCGTGAAGGTGACATTTTGGCGGGAAAACAAAATTCGTAACTATCTTCTTCCTGCTAAATGGAAGTCTGAACAAAAGGTGCCTTAAATTTTGAGTTTTGTTATAGTTTTCTAAATTATTTTGTGAAACTAATTTTCAGAATATACAAATCAGAAAACTACAGAGAATTAGCCCAATTATAGTATTTTTAATTAAATGATAACTTCTTCCCATGATAAAAAAAGACGTTTTAAAATATTTTAGTTTAAAAAAATACCTAAATATATTAAAAAGTACTTATTACACATTCAAAATTAATATATTTCGAAATGATAATTTTATAATACATTCAAAAGTATAAAATCCATAAATAAATTTCAACTATTTTAAATTATTAATTTTAAAATGTCACTAAATAAAAATAATTTCTCAGAGTAATTTAAATGTAAAAATTAGGTCCTCGTAAAAATATTTAAACTTACAAAAGCTTTGAAAAATCATTTGACCATTTCAAATTTCATGGAAATAACGTCATAACTTTGTTAGGAAAATTAAAAAATAATTAGCTTGATTTATAACAAGATTTTCTTTAAACAACATTTTTATGTTTTTAAACGATATTAAAACGGAAAATTGAGCTTGATTATGTATCATTTTTAAAATACACTAGTAAAACAGTGGACGTTAAATACGGGTATATTTTAATAAAGAAGTAATAAAAAGTTATTTTTAAGAAAAAAAACTTTCTTGAAAAATAAAATAATCTTTAACTATCATTCCCTCACAAACTGTTATATAATAAACTAATTGATTTTATAATAAACAGTATTTATTATAAAATGATAATGCAAATTTATTATTGCCAGAAAATGCAAACTAGCATACTAAAGACATTGAGAATTAAAATAAATTTTATTAAAATTTAAAACTCTTCTACGTTTTTTTAATGTGATTTTTAATAAAAATATTTAAATTTGTGAATTAGTGTTCTTCGAAAACATTTGGAGGAACAAATTTTTTTTAGTTTACTCTGAATATAAATTTGTAAAGCAATTTTGATTTATCTTTTAAAAAATAACATTTTATTTTCTGAGAAAAAGTTATGACAAAATTTCCAAAAAAATACATGTAAAAGATGAAAGTATAACTTCCTTCATAATATTACTTTTATTAAATTATTTACTATGATGTTAATTCTTAGAATTTAATTATTTCTTAAAACTAATATTTTCAGAAATAACATGCACATTTTTTTTATGGTAAGAAATGTCTTATAAAAGCCTTATTAAAACGGAAAAAACTACAAATTTTAAGGTGTTGAAACATAATTTTTAATAAAACTAGTTTTTTAATGAATGTTTAAAGGAAACATTTGTTGGATGAGAAACATTTGATTCATCTTCTAAAAAACAACTTTTTATTTTATTTTCTGAGAATAGATTTGCAAATTTCCAAAAATAAATATATTTATTGGAAAGATAAAAATCAAACTTTCTTAATAATATCACTCCTCTTAAATTTCTTTAATGTAATAAATTAGGTTTGTAGTAAAAATAATACATTAATGTGTAGGATTTGATTACTTCTAAAGATATTTTTGTAGAAATCACGATGATCCCGTATGGAGGTAGTAATCACTTATGGTAAGAAACTGCTTTTTTAGTTATATAACAATTTTCATTATTTTTTCCACTTTTCTTTGATTTCAAATTTCAGATTTGTGTTACCCCTTCTCCAATCCATGCTTTTTTTTCATTTTTTTTGTTCCTCCAGTTGGCCTGATTTATTTATTCAGTAATTAAGCCAAACAATTGGTGGTCACAAAATTAGGAAGGAAGATGGTAACAAACACCCTTCCAGCATAAAGCCCCACAACTCTCACACGTCAAACACAGACTCTCAAGTCTTATATTATCATTCATTCATTCATTCATTTTGAACTTTCTCCAACGCCAACGCAATACGAATTAGAATAGACGGTGAGGGAAAGCTTGGAGAGTTAGTCCCCACTCCACTCCAATCCAATCATTCAATCGATCGCTTCGAACCAAAACCCTAGCTAGGGTTTCTTCCATCGTTGATCCATCCATCATGGCAGAAGAGGTATCTTCTTCTACTACTACTGCTCCCTCGGCATCTCCTACTGCTCCTCTTGGTTCCAGCGTGATCTCCCTAGTCAACCGCCTTCAGGACATCTTCGCCCGCGTCGGCAGCCAATCCACCATCGACCTTCCTCAGGTTGCCGTCGTCGGCAGCCAGAGCAGCGGCAAGTCCAGCGTCCTCGAAGCCCTAGTCGGCCGCGATTTTCTCCCCCGAGGCAACGACATCTGCACTCGCCGCCCACTCGTCCTCCAGCTCGTCCAGACCAAGCGCAAGCCCGACGCCCCCGACGATGAGTATGGCGAGTTCCTCCATCTCCCTGGCAGAAAATTTCACGATTTCTCCGACATTCGCCGGGAAATTCAGGTGCTGAACTTTTTATCTCCAACCTTTGCGTCTGTCTTTTACATGTTTGTGACGCCGACAGCTTAACGTCATTGATTACTCGCTAGGTGATTACCGTTTTAGGTCATTGAATAAATAATAGCGAAGAAGAGAAGTATAATATTATTATCATGTTCAGTTGACGTTTGCCTTGTATTTTGAATTGCTATTGAACAATAGAGTTCTGCTTTCCCTTTTATAACATTACTTTCGCTTGCCGGCATCTAAGTGGAAGGGAGAATAGAATCATTTAATAAGGAGGGTGACCCTTTCATTAATGAAGATTATTTTCTCTCTCACTTTTTTTTTGTATCCAGTTGTCTTTACTTCTTCTCCCATTAACAATACATGCACACACTCTGGCACATTAACCGGTACTGAACTGTGTTGAATTTGGGTGTGATCTGATGGCTATCCGTGGTGTTCATGTGCATGTATCGTGTTTGGCTTTGGTATTAGATGGCTTCCAATGCTCCAACAGTAAAATGGAATAGATGGATACTTTAGAGACTGGGTCCTTTGAAACTAGTAAAATGGAGTATAATAGAATGTGTAAGTTAGTTGAATGAACTTTGAGGAATATTGTTTGCTTGACAGTCGTCAATGTTTTTATCATATCAATCGGTGATACTGTTTTGGATGAGGGTCCATTATCTACTTAAAGTGATTTCTATGCTTTAAGCTTGAAATGTGGTTAAATTTGAGACATTATTTGCATCTATATAGAATATAATACCGTTGCTAGTGATGTGCTGATAAGTTATTGTGTACTAATTTAATCCCTTTCATTTACCTTTATAACTCTCTATTGACTTATATATGTTCACTCTCTTTCTGTAGGCTGAAACTGATAGGGAAGCAGGAGGGAACAAAGGTGTCTCAGACAAGCAGATTCGACTGAAGATTTTTTCACCAAATGTTCTTGATATCACGCTTGTAGATCTCCCAGGCATTACGAAGGTTCCTGTTGGTGACCAGCCTTCTGATATTGAAGCTCGAATCAGAACAATGATCATGTCATATATCAAAACTCCTACATGTCTCATTCTGGCTGTCACACCGGCAAATTCAGATTTGGCTAATTCAGATGCTCTTCAGATGGCAGGGATTGCTGATCCTGATGGTGAGTTTTTGCTTCCACGTGTCTGAAACTTTAATCTTTTCATACCTCCTTAACTGGATTTTTAAAGGTTCTTGTTTCCATTATAGGTAATAGAACAATCGGCGTAATCACAAAGGTTCGATATATTCTTGTAACACTTTATTTGACATAATTGTGAAATTTCTTAAGCTTTTTTCTTGTTCTGACAATAATAGGCACTTATTATTTGGAATGTAGTTGGATATCATGGACAGAGGTACTGATGCCCGGAATCTGTTACTCGGAAAAGTTATCCCCCTCCGACTTGGTTATGTAGGTGTTGTAAATCGTAGTCAGGAGGTAATGATGTTATAATATAGTTCTAAAAGCTCTGTTTAATTACTTTAACCTGTGTGCATGTTTTTATTCATTAAAAGTATTGGTCAATGTTTAATAACACCATAAATAAGGATACCTCATAAATGCAAATAACTAAATATTTGTAACTTGCTTGATTGGTGTGGAGGTAAATATGAGTTGATTGTTGAAATATATTTTGGCTATTGTTTCATCATATAGGATATTCAAATGAACCGGAGTATAAAGGATGCTCTTGTTGCTGAAGAGAAATTTTTCCGCAGTCGTCCTGTAAGGAAGTTCTTATTTGTAGTTAATAGTCAAGTTCTTTTACTTATATATGCTTACTCTTATCTATCTATGGTACTCATAGGTCTACAGTGGTCTGGCAGATAGTTGTGGTGTTCCTCAACTGGCAAAGAAATTGAACCAGGTAGAGTCTCAGTGACACTAAAAACATGTATATTTATTGCTTATAATACTAACCTTATTTAGGGATGTCAAATGCAGAGTAAAAGTTTGGTTCAGTCTTCACACTTTTTCATTCTTTAATTGACACTTCATATTTATTTATTTTCTTTATATAAAAGCAGTCAAAATTGTAATAGTATCCTTTATCTTTAGGAGGGAGGTATCAAAGAAATGCACTTAGTTGTTTCACCTTCAGTGTTGATTTTGGTGGTGGCTTTTGAATTCTTCTTTGAATCATTTGTATCTTTTTTTGGAAGGGAGAAGAGAAAGGAGAGTTGAAAACGAAGTTTCTTTTCTTTTTAGTGCTGTGAAAGAATGAAATTTATTTTTTGCATGGGCCTGTGAAGGATAAGAGTTTGAGGAGTGTATGCAAATAGCCAGATTAATACTAGCTTGGAGTAAAGGCTTACTGTGTCGAATTTGGAGAAAGAATATTGTTAGATACTTCTTGGATAGAACTGAATTCTCTCAAATCCCATAAAATATTAAACCATTATGGATTGATACCAAGATTGGGATTTCTGATCTAATGCAAGCCAATATATGGTATGCACATTTACCTGTCCATCCTTTTGCAGATTCTAGCACAACATATAAAGGCTGTGCTACCTGGGCTGAGAGCACGTATAAGTACTTCACTAGTCTCTGTGGCAAAGGAGCATGCCAGCTATGGAGAGATTACTGAGTCCAAGGTTTGTGTTAATACTGAGATGTGTCTTGGATACGTTCCTGTGACTTGTTAAACCCTTAAATAGTTAAGTATGCCGCACATATATTCTCCTTATTTTGTAAAAGAAGCGGCATTTTTTCTACTTTGGCTATAATTATGCAATGCATTATTTATAAGAGTTAATCTCTAACAGGCTGGTCAAGGTGCACTTCTCCTGAATATTCTTTCAAAATATTGTGAAGGTACTGAACTATCCCAACAGCCTAGTTTCTTATCTTTTATTTATTAATGAGTTGTGTTTTATTTTTTTCTGTATTTGTTAACTGCTATGCCACATATTGTTACTGTTCCCTGTTAAGTAAATGGTATCTTCAATTTCTTTCTTCTTGAAAACAGCATTCTCCTCAATGGTTGAGGGAAAGAATGAAGAGATGTCTACATCCGAGTTATCTGGTGGAGCACGAATCCATTACATTTTTCAATCCATATTTGTCAAAAGTTTAGAGGTATATAATTCTTTTGTATTTCCATATGGTAATGTTCGAAATGTCTTTTCTCATGCTACATTTCAATTAAGATGGAAAATGCGGAGGATGCTATACTTAACTCATTAGCCTGTCAACCTTATTGAACTTCATTGATGGAGGCACTATTATCCTACAATTATTTATATATACTACGCATGTGATATTAATCAAACATTGTTAAACAAACAAAATTGAATATTCGTGATTGTATGATTTAACTATGAAAATATGTAATTTCATTTTTGTTGCTAAACAGGTTTTCATCGTAATTTTTGTAAAAGATATGCTGAATGTTATCATTTTATTATTATGGGTTAAGCAAATGATAGATTATAATTCAATGTATTTTAAGGGAATGAGACATAATGATTTTATTATAAGCACAACATATGATGTCGAGTTGTAAGCAATGAGCAAAATGTGCTAATTCCTTGTGACTCAATCCTATCATGAAGGAGGTGGATCCATGTGAAGACCTGACTGATGATGACATTCGTACTGCCATACAGAATGCTACAGGGCCTAAATCAGCACTATTTGTTCCAGAAGTAGGTCTTTTTACCCAACCCTTTTTCCTTAAAAAATTGAGATAGAAATTATATTTCAAATAAGAATACAAATTATATTTTAAAATTTTGGTTGATTTTGTAAAAGTTTCATCATAATTTGTGAACCCAATTACATAAATATGTTTATAGAAAAAACCCTACTCTAGAAAAATTTTATCTATTTATTTCCATGTAATCAGGTGCCATTTGAGGTCCTTGTGCGACGGCAAATATCTCGTTTATTGGATCCAAGTCTTCAGTGTGCCAGGTTTATATATGATGAACTAATAAAGGTAGTGACAGGGCTTTAAGCTTGCCATCTCACTCTTTTCTTGCATTATCAAGTATGTACCTAAACAAAATCCCTTCTCTTCAGATCAGCCATCGCTGTATGGTTACTGAACTGCAGCGATTCCCTTTCTTGCGAAAGCGCATGGATGAAGTTATTGGGAACTTTTTACGAGAAGGTCTTGAGCCGTCAGAGAATATGATTGCACACATGATAGAAATGGAGGTGTGCTGAAATTTAACCTGTTTAAGTATAAATATATACTTTCTCAATCTCTACATAAAATAGCTCATCAGAATTTGGTTGAGCCAAAACTATGTCACTTACATATCTTTCAATTTTCAAGTAATTTTTAGTCTGAATTTGATGTAAGTGTCATTCTTGATACTGCTTTCATTTTCAACTGTAAATGAGTAGTCAACTCCTTGACTTCCTTAATACTGTTCCGCATAAGAGAATGAGCCATTTAATTCCAATGGAGTTGTTATGAAGTTATGCCATTGGTGTGTATAATTGAGTCTTCAGTTCTTGTTTAGCTGACTGAGCATGGCTTGGGATACTGTGCTAGAACATTGGTGAATGATGTTCTCTCCAAATAAAATGGAAATATCATCACAACTAAAGATATTAAAGTGTTTTTGGTGTGTATTAGAAATCGTTGACGTGTCAATTGTGACTGGCAATCTATTAGAGTGAATCATCAATTTCCTTGTCCATAATTTCTTATTCAAACTACTCAATAATTCTACAGATGGACTACATAAACACTTCCCACCCAAATTTTATTGGTGGAAGCAAGGCATTAGAAGTTGCTGTGCAACAGACCAAGTCTTCCCGGGCTGCTATACCAGCTTCTAGGCAGAAGGTATACTTATTACGAGATCTAGTTCCTAATATGCCCCATATTTTTCATGAGATATGTATTGTAATTTTTGCAAGCCTGAATACTGTCAAAATTTTCTTACCAATCTCCCATAGGATCCTCTGGAGTCTGATAAGGGATCAGCCTCTGAAAGAAGTGTGAAATCCCGGGCTATTCTTGCAAGACAAGCTAATGGAGTTACTGATCCGGTTTGTAATTGTATATTGTTTAATTCACAATAAATTTTTCATAGTGAGAATCTATTTAAGGGCTACTAAACTTAGTATCTCGTTGTTATTACTGTATTCTTATGATATAAATGATAAACAGGGTGTCCGAGCTGCATCAGATGTTGAAAGAAGTGTGCCCTCTGGTAATTTACATGTGCTGTTTAATGTTTTGGTTTTTGCATTTATTTTAATATGAACTTGTTTTTAATATTATTTTTTGGTTGTCCAATCTTTAGTCAAGTGATTTTATTATCTATGGGCTTTATTTTTATTTTGAGGCATCTTTTATTTTAATGCTTAATATCTTTCAGGAAACACTGGTGGATCAAGTTGGGGTATATCATCCATTTTTGGTGGAGGTGATAGCCGAACGACCGTGAAGGAGAATATGGCTAGTAAACCGCATACTGAACCAATTCAGAATGTGGAACATTCATTCTCTATGATCAACTTGAGACAGGTTTGTGTACATGACACATTTATTGTCAGCTTGAGCTTGATCAATATGTTCAATAGGTATAAATTTCACAATGTTCATTGGATTTTGTAGCCACCTCCTGTCTTGAGGCCATCTGAGGGCATTTCAGAGACAGAAGTTATTGAAATAACAGTGACAAAGTTGCTTCTGCGGTCGTACTATGACATTGTCAGGAAAAATGTTGAGGATCTTATCCCTAAAGCAATTATGCACTTCTTGGTACTTTACTGCCTCATCTACTTCTTGCAATTAGAAATCTAAAAGTAGTTTTCTCAGTGTGTTTGATTGCGTTATTTTCTTTAGTTTGTAAAAATTGTTTAATAAAACAATTTTCAAAAGCAATTTGTAGACAGAAGTGGGAGAAGATGTGTGTAAGGAAGAACACGAGTAAGAAGAAACTGATAGTAGAAAAGTAAGAAAACCTAAACGACTCGAAGATATTCTAATTTTTTAATGTAAAAAAGAAAAATAAAACATACTGGTTTTAGAATATTTTTCAAAAGCTATCGATTGAGTTGCTTTTGTTAAAAGAAACGTAACAGTTTTATCCATTTTGTAACGAGAAAGCTTCTATTCCACTTTCTCTATCCATTTTGTAATGAAAAAGCTTGTGTTGACAGGTGTGTACACAAGTTATGTGAACTAAACCAATAAACAACTAAAGTTATGGTACTCGAATTTATGCGAGTATGTCAATAAAATAATTCTTTTCTGCACTAGAATTTCTCTGTACTTTTAACCTAAATAACATTGTCTACTAGATCTTGAGGCATATTGTCTCTCCCACTGAAACTGGTGAGTGTACTCAACAAGTTTAAATCCAGTTGGTTTTTATTGAGTACCTACTTTTTTGCACTGTTGCAAGCAATATCGGTATTGTGCTATCTCGTTTCTGAATTTAAGTATACTCAGCATTTCACTTTGTTTTTTAAGACGAGGGTGTCCTATTGCTTATGTTCTTAATATTTGATTCGATTATGTACTATGCTATTTATTTTGGAGTGGTTGGCGATACTTGATTTTTCATGCATTCAATAAAATACTGGTGACTGTCTCTTACAAAATCATATCAGGTAAACAACACCAAGAGAGAGCTGCACAACGTCTTTATTAAAAAGCTATACAGGTAATATATAGTGGCTCTGGCATGCTAATTCATTCTGATGTATGCTTCTCTGACGTGGATTGCTGATTATACTGTGTATTTTAAAATTCAAACCAGAGACAACTTGTTTGAAGAAATGTTGCAAGAACCTGATGAGATAGCCTTGAAAAGAAAGCGTTGTAGAGAACTTCTTCGAGCTTATCAACAGGCTTTTAAGGTTTGATAGTCCTATCACTTTTAATGGGCAATGTTATTACTGGGCATGTTAGTTATGTTCTATTTAAATTGGTTGCTTTCTCATGTTACTCATCTCTAATTAGAGGTGTATGTTATTGGAAGTGGTGAGAACCTATTCCTGACACTTAAATCATATACATAGATGGCCGAAATTAAATTTATGTGATCAGTTGAAAACGTTACCGAGTTTTGTTTCAGTCTTGGTAATCCACGTATAATCTAATAGTTGATATTTCTTTTCTTACTTTCCCAACAAACCACTGCTTTAAAGAAGAATTTGATTCTTGACAACATATGGTTCTCGTGGTGTACGCATCCCTTTTTCTCTGTGAAATAGTTAGTCGCTTACAAGGGTTGTAGTTTACAACATGATGTACCTTTTCTTTTATAAATTCATGTCTATGGTTGTAATATGATGTGGTTCTTCTTTTCTACATGCATGCTTTTTGACTTGTCAGAAATGCCTAGTCAATTCTCTTCTCATTGCTTCCAGATGTATACGGTCCAAGATTTAGTTATTTTATTTAGGTATTTTACCTAACCTAACAACATATAGCCACTGATCTGATAACTGTATTACGTGTTGGTAGGACTTGGAGGAACTGCCAATGGAAGCTGAGACGGTTGAAAGAGGATACAGTTTGCCTGAAACAACTGGATTGCCCAAAATTCATGGATTGCCAACATCATCAATGTACTCAACCAGCAGTTCTGGAGACTATTATGGAGCATCTCCAAAGCACTCCAAGTCGAAAAGGTCTTCACATTCTGGGGAACTTCAATCACCGATGCATGGTGCTATATCAGATTCCAATGGAAGTGGAAGGCTATTCACGTCAAGCTTTTATCCCACGGTTGATGCATGAGCTATACGTGAATGTGCTCACTGGTCGGTGGAAGAGTTAACTCAAGGCATTTTATTCATTTGATTACGCTGCAACTTTCGGGATATAGAACTCTGCCTCCCGGAGCTGGACTTCATCAAATTACTATATCTAACTAAAATGGTCTTGTATGTTGGCCATTGCTTTCTTTCATAAGTTCACTTTTTCTTCTCATATAGCATTGGCATTTTTTACAAGGCTCCAGAGAAAAAGAATAATAGGAGCAGGTGATCTTTCACATTTTTGAGAATCGGCTTTCTATACATTCGTGTATATGACCTTGTCTTTTTTGGTTAGTCAGATCAGATGTTTTTGTTATTAATCGACAATTATGTAATTCGAGTTGTGTTTTTTTAAAAAAGATTGGATGAATTGCTATTTTGAAGTAATAGGAGGTCATCGTTATATGAATATGCAAGCAATATGGAGTTATCAATTTTAGTTATTATGTAGGGTTGTGACTGATCGCATTATTATTTATTATACCTATCAATGAAGAGGATTCTTTTTATAATTGTTGTATGACTTTCTTTTTTTATATATAATTTATTATAAATTTTAGTCTTATTAGCATATCTCGTTTTATTCTTTTGTTATTGAACTATTTTAAATCTGGTTAATTATGTACTGTAAAAATTAACTATGGTGAAATTATAAGAATAATGTATTGTTTAGAATCATTATAAATGTTAGTTAAGAAGACTTTAATTTTTTTTTGTTTTATTTTGAATTTGAAATTCAAATTGTATTACCACATTTTTACAATTTTTTATGATTCAAAATTTCGAATACTTGTTACGCATATTTTCAATTTGAAAATTTTCATGTTATTGGCAATGTGCATCTTACTTTCAAAAAAATATTGAAATTAAAAATACTTACTTTTGAATCATGTAAATCTGAAATTGAATAATTTTTCTTTTAAATTGTTATAAAAATATAACTTATATTTTTTCTATTTATTTTACATAGTAAGAAATTGATTTTATAAATCAATTTTTTTTAAGATGTTTTTCTTTTGAATACTATAGAGTAAAATCTAATTAAAGTTTTAAAATATACAAAAATAAAGTTTTTAATAAATTTAAATTGAATGGATTAATTAGAAATTCTGTACCTACTCTATTACAATTTTAAAATAACACCTAAATTTGTTGTTTTATTTGTATTTATGTTTATATTAAATTAAATTTATATAAAATAATATTTAAATATAATAGGTTAATTAATTCAATAATACTGTTTATACCTATTTTTTTATATTATAGCAGTATTTTCTCTATCACAGTTACAATGTGTTTTAAGGGGTGCAACGTTTGGTATCTTACACATTAAAGAGAGATTCATCCGAGAAAATTGCATATTATTATTATTATTATTATTATTATTATTATTTGTGTGTGTACGCATGCAAAATGTTTTATTTGTAGCAGTGTTTTCGGAGAATTGTTTCTACAGTAAAAAGTGCTATAGTTTTGTGTGCAAATTGATCTGAGTGTTGTTGTTATCAATTTTTTTTTTTATGTTACTGTATGATGTATAACATATAAAGGATTTTTTTTTGCAATTACATGGGTTAATTCCATCATATAAATTTTAGTGCATGCTGTATAACATATATGGGCTGAAGTTGTATTACAAAAACGTATAGGGTTGAATATAGAGAATTTTTTAATTTCTGGAAGTGCCAAATATATGGGCCAAATCATTGTTACACTTATATGGGCTAGATTGAAATTATTCTGTTGATATAATTTTGAGGTAGTTTCTTCTTGTACCTCCGTCCATTTCTTCCCACACCTTTATATATATATATATATATATATATATATATATATATATATATATATATTATTTTTTTTTAATTTTAGAATTATTGTCTGTAATTCAAAAAATCTTACACCTTATTTTTTATATTTCAAAATTCGTTAAAATATTTTTTTTTAATAAATTTCAAAATCCGTTAAAAAACTTTTTAAATTTTTAATGAATTTAAAAATTTATTAAAAAAACGTAATTTTGAAACTATTTTTGGAATGTGAAATTTAGGGAGAAATGGATAAAAATGCAGGAAAAAATAGCCTAATTTTGAACTTTAAAAAGATTTTCTTTTAAAGTAATAATTTGAGTATGTGTTAGTAATTAATGTTTGTATTTTTCACCATTATTAAAATATTAAAAATAAAAACTATGTTCGAATAAAATTTATTTGTTCTTAATTATTAATCTTTGAATCACATTTAAAAAACCAAACACATGTAATACAAATCATTTTAATACAATCTAATTTCCTGAATGTCATACACTTCATACCTCATCAAATTATAAAAGTTGGAATCAATTTTATTATATCTAATAAAATTGATTTCAACATCAAAACATTAAAAATAATTCAATTGAATTAATAAAATAATATAAAAAGTAATTATTAAATATTCTCAATTATTTATCAATAACTAAACAATAAAGAAATAAATATATAAATATCTCAACATATACACAATAAATTCAAATATATAAAAACATATAGAGTGAGATTACTAATTAATTAAATATGTGACAATTTACAAATTTGATTAACTTGAAATGGTTTTTTTTGTATGAACTTGTTTTATAAAATAATTTAAAACTAAAAGATGAAAAAAGAATTGAACATGTCCAAAATCTTGTTTTAACTCTGGATTGTAATATTAGTAATTGAAGTGGAACATACTAAGGAGAATCTCTACAATGATAAGATATTATGTGTTATGGATTTAGATTTGATATCACTAAAAAAAGATTTCTTATCAATAAAAATATGTTATGTATATAAATTCATGTTACTTTTTTTTTTATCTTATGTAGTTAATATATACAAATTAGTCTCTCCATAACGTAAGATGACTCACAAATATGTTAGTTTTCACATATTGTGTTCTATGGAGATGCATATTTATTTTGTATGAGAATATTACTGAAGCTGAAGCTATGGGAATGACATTAGCAGTGCAGAAGGAACTCTCAAATATTATACATCGCTAATTTATCAAAGATACATTTATTTCTTACAATCTTTTGTATCAAAGTTATAAATTAAATAAGGTGCCGAATAAAGATTTTAGATTTAAGCATGAAAGCGATTTTTACGTTGCATACTTTATTTTACTATAATTTACTTCAAAATTAAAGTAGATTTATGACAGGAATAGCTTATTGTAGCATTTTATTGATAAGATCTGGATTCTCATATTTGAAAGGAGATTATTCTAAACTAAAAAGAGAATAGGATGCTATGTAGTCCACCAAAAAAGAAGGGCTTAATCAGCATGGGTGGACTTCGCATCATTTGTTGATAACGTTCAAGTTAAATACTAATAAATTATAAGTATTAACAAGAAATATTATAACTAAATCGGATGATTATTGTGGAATTCTGGTACAACCCTACTCATTCTTCATAATGGATGCCAACTTAGCAATAGCATGCCTAATTAATATTAGACTGCATCATCCTAACTACGAAGCCAAACAAAGTCTTGTTTCTTTAATCAGTAAAACCCTCTTATACATTAATAATAATATCTCAAATATTACCACGAT
The DNA here is from genome assembly GCA_027742785.1 of Vigna reflexopilosa. NCBI lineage: Eukaryota > Viridiplantae > Streptophyta > Magnoliopsida > Fabales > Fabaceae > Vigna > Vigna reflexopilosa. Next base: position 33,640,119 of record CM050926.1, on the reverse strand, counting down.
AATACTATTTTACAGTACTCTTTTTTTTTTTTTTTTTAGTTTTTCATGTCATATATATCTTATTGAATAATAGTAGTAAGTGATGGCAGTCACAATCGACCCTTTAGAAAATTGACGCATAATGTTTTCAAAATCTCCTTGTCGGGCTCTAGTAATGCCGCCTTATCCTTTGCATCCAAAGCAAAAGCTTCCTAATATTCCAAACAACCAGAAAACTCAACCACTGGTTTGCATTCAAAAATCAGGAGAAACAGTAAAAGGAAAACAAGAAAATGAACATTAAATACCTGGACCAAATTTCGGGTAATAATACGATCTATAAAGTGTAAGAGGATGTCATGGGTGAATTCTGGGTGGCCTTGGATTCCAAACATGTGATCTCCATAGCTGAACATCTCAATTGCAGTCATTTCCGACCAAGCTATCACCTCTGCTTTAGGAGGCAGCTCTAAAATCTACACTTCAACATAGTCACTTTAATATAATAGTTCAAAGAAAAAAAAACATGTCAAATTATATTGAATATGTTGAGAAATTACATACTAACCTCATCCCTGTGGCATTTGTATATGGAAATTTGTGATGGGAGTTTGAGAGATGAGAAAGACAATGGCAAAGATGATGACACGTTTATAGATTTCACACCAATGTCCCAACCCTTTGGAGATCGACCCACCTTCCCTCCCAATGCACGCCCGATTATCTGTTACATATACATCTCAACACTCTCATTACACAAATTTCCGACACATCTGTTCATATGTTTTCTGTCGTGTAATAAATATCTTTCATACTTTATAAGTCTAGCATATAGCAAGGAAACAAGAGATTTCAGAATTAAAACGGTTTCTAAATCTACCCGTAAAATATTTATAATAAGAAAGTTTAAAGAAGTAATATTACTACAGAAAATGTTGGTTGTGATTATTATTTAAGATATATTTCTAATAATAAATACGTGTAATATTTTATATACCGTGTGTCTATGAACACGCAATTGACAATAAAAAAAGTTGAAAAGAACACATAAATAATCAGCCACGAGAAGTCATCAAATAATGAAAAAGAAAAAGGATCTGTGTCCTATCGACAACCATTAAAAAAAAGAATCAATCAAATGACTCTTAAAGAGATTTTGAAAACGAAATTACATCCTTGATGGCTTTATTTTGCCTTTTTATCAGAACGCAGGCTCACCACAATTTTTTTTTTTGTTGGCCAAAATAGACAGATTAGGAGCATGCAAAAAGGGAATATTATCTTGGCACAAAATTCCACACAAAAATTCCAAAAAGAAGAATATTATCAACATACAATGTATTTCCACACAATATTTTAGTGGTGCACTCACAGAATTCTACATGGGAAATGTAACTTGGAGAAGACAGAGACAAATGGACCTGTTCAGTATTAGTTAGAGCACTCAAAATATAAGACATTTCAAATTTAATCTCCTAAGTTAAAAAGAACATTGTGGACAGAACAAACAACCCTTGTAACATCTCTGGAACAGAGTACGAGAAGATAAATATAGTATCCACAACTTGTTTTCCGAGGGACTGAACCACACGGTCAATTTCGAAACATGTATCCAAACTTTTTTCTCCTCGTACTAAAATCTCTAACTCAGCATATTTGTTTATTTTTCTAAAAGAATTTCATCACTGCAGGAGTAAATCGAATGGAAAAGATATTCACCCTCTTCTCAAATTTGAACCAAACTATACTTGAGCTAATTAATACACCGAAAGAAAAAGGAGATTGAAAGTAAGATAATTTTTACTACTTTACATAATGACTCAAATTTTATGGTTCGATTTTTAAACAGATGGATTCAATCTTTAATTTATTCCAGTCTGTAACGAAGATGGTTGGAACTGTTTAACATTTAACTAACGATGATATTGAAAAGAGATGAACACTCTTAACAGTACGATGGGCATTTAGGTAATTTGAGAGGTTTACAACGAGCATGTAAAGAAACAAATAACTATACACGAATGAGACTTATCTATATTAGAATATTGGAGGGCAGTTTTCAGGAGATTTTAAAATGAAACAATAATTGATTATGGAGATATGAGAGAGAAAGTAATTAAAAAGCATAAAGATTGGAGGGAAGTAATTGATTAATATGGATATATATGGAAAAGGAAAATGAAAGTAGGTGATGAATTGATGGTGACAAGTAGGAACCTGGTGACCAAAGCAAATGCCAAGGATTTTCTTGTGCATAGAGTCCAATTTGTTAACGAGTTGGAGAAGCTCAAGAATCCAAGGGTCGTCGGAATGGGCGTCGTAGCAGCTTCCGGTGATGACAAACCCGTCGTAGAGAGAGAGGTGGTGGTTGGCCGGAAAGTGTCCCTGCACCACCTTGTAGAGGTCCCACCTCTCTCCCTCCTCCGCCAACACTCTCCCGAAGATCCCGTAACAACCTCCGTGCATCTTCAACAAGTACTCCGAATCCTCACCGCACATCAGCAGCGCATACCTCTTCTCTCCGATCTCACCCATCTCAGAGAGAAACGATTTGGTGTTCTTCTCGTTAGCTTCCTCTGATGGACAGACAGATACAACTACCTCTCCCACTCTGGCCTCCTTTTTAAAGGCTTCTCCTTCCCAAATTGTCCACCTTCTCACCTTTTATTACCAAAATGCCCTTTACACATCACTCCTACCTTTTATCTTCTCCTTTTTCGTTGTACACAAATAACTTCTCCTTCTTGTTTCTATCTTTTGCAACTCTCAACTATCATTACAGTTCATTCCAATTCATAACACAATACCTAAGCTTTCAGGTTTTTTTTTTTCTTTCTGTTCGTAAAAGTTATTTTTCAATTTTATTTTACTATTTTTAACGTTATTAACTCTGTTTATTATTATTTTTAAAAGCAAATTAGTATTATTATCAGTTGTTAACTCTTAAAGAAAGTTTTTGTGTACATGGAATCTGGAAGAGTAAAGAGACAGTTTGTATATCCTAGTACGTGACCATTTTTCCTAGGTTTACATAGAGTGGTCGTAAATTAGTGAAACAGCGTGGCTATATGCGTGTGAGATAGGTTATTCCTATTAATGACAATAGGCTGGGTCAATTAATAATAGTATTTATTTGTAATTGAACTTGCAATAAAAAGAATTTATTTGTTGTTTGGTAGATAGATATGTTTTTAAAAAATATTTCAATGCCAATATTTTATAAATTTTTAAAATAAAATTTAAATAAAATTATAAAATACAATATAAATTAAATTAAATTTTAATTTTAATTATATTTTATTTAATAAAATATAAATTAAAAGTTTGTTTTAACTTTTGTAAATAATAGATAATTACTAATTATAAATATAAATAAAAGTATATTTATAAATAATAAAAATATATAAATATTAATTATTCATCGTAAATTTATCCACGTGTATATGTACAATTTTTACCTATTGTGAAAATGTAAATAAAAAATAATACTTTAACACAAATAATATTTTTAATTCATTTAACATTGTTTTTCTTTATTTTTTAATTTCTTATTTATTAAAAAACTAAAATATTTTACTCTTTTAAAATTATTTTACTCTTGTTAAGTTTGTTAATTGATTGTACCTTAATTTAAATAACTGTTTGCGTGCGCGTTTTGGAAGCTTCCAGAAGTTATTTTTGCGTGGCTTTCGTTACCACATATTTGACGTGAAGGGGTGTTAAGAAAGTGTGTGGGTAACAAAATTCCATTAACAATATTCTCTTTTAATTTTTTAGTGGCCCACATTCGCTATATTTCTACTTATTTTACACGCAAAAACATTACATTGGGAGCAAATAAAGGAGATTTTAACATAAGAAAAAGAAAATAGTGTGAAGGGAACAATGTCATTGTTTAATTTGACTTTTCTATTCTGTCTCTCTTTCTTCTGATAATGGATTCTTGGCCTCATCAACTTTTTATTCAAGTATAATATAAATGCTTTTTTTCTTGATATATTCCTTCTTAATTTTTTTTCATTAAATTTAACGTAATCTTTCGTAATGATACTTAAATAACATTTTCTTGATAATATTTAAATATTATTTACATGTCAGTGATTGATCTAAAATTACTTCATAATCAATAATAATAATCATAAAAATTACAATGGATTAATCACAAAATGACACATAAATAATATTTAAATATCACGAATATTACGTTAGCATATGACATCGAGAGTTTAAGATAAAACTAATTTTACTTTATTTATAAAAAAGACACAATGTTTATTAAATATAAACCCATTTTACATACTTTTTCTTTATTTAACTGCTTTTTCTTACATTATCGTAATAATATGTATTTTTATTTATTTTACGAGAACGATATCTCAGTAAAATAAATTAATATACCTAACTTTGTCCATAATATGAATCAACTTTATTTTTCTTGTGTACAAGAAAGGATTAACGTATTTAGAAAAAGAGTTAAGAAATGACAACTTGACAAAATATAGTTAGACATTATATGAAGATGATCGTTGGACAAAATAAGTTTACAGCTATATATTATTATTATTATTATTATTATTATTATTATTATTATTATTATTATTATTATAACACCATTTTGGGACCAATTAATTTTCCTAAATAACACTTTCAGTGCAAAAATTGTGGTGATGAATTCCGTCCCATGCGATTCAAATTAATATAAAGCATGTTATTATTATAACACCATTTTGATACTGATTATAACATCTTAGCAGGAGATTTTAAATTCTATTCATTTAAAAAGGGTTTAATTATGTTTTAAGTGATAAATTTTGAAACTTTCAATTTAGTCTTTAATAATTTTTATAGTCTATTGAGTATTTAATAATTTATATTTTTTAATTGTATTTTTTTTATTAACCAGATAATGTGGTTATTAAGTGACTTATGTGATTTTTATTGTAACATTCAAATTCAATAATTTAGAAGCTTTTCTTTCTATAAAGATGATAAGCATGACATACCAGGTTATTAATCCTAATTGAGGTTTATGATTTTTTTTTTTAAAGGAGTTTTCTTACTCGTATTTAATTTAATTGGTTTATGTTTTATTCAATTCAACAAAATAACTTTCCCATTTCAGACATATTATACAAATATTTCTTATAACATCTAGTATTTATCTATTAATAAATTTAATGTTCACTAGTCAATCACAAGCTATCATATCATAAATATCTTAAATAATTTCTCGATGAATATGTAAGATAAGTGACATGAAATATGCAAAACATTATTATAAATTTGAGATAAAATCATATTTAAATACATTACAATGAATTTTATTATGCTTTAATTTATACAATATAGAAAGTTTAACATTTGTGAATTTGAATCATGCTTGATGTTGCAAGGTGATGTAACTATCATATTTGAATGGTATACGTATAATCGCACATAATCATTTTGGTTAATTAAATTCTCAATTGATATAGACATTTGTCAACATTTTCATAAGAATTCTTCGAAGCATTAAACATAGATCGATTGACGTAATGTAACTTACTATCAATACTGGAGTTGGGCCAAATTTCAAACACGTATTCAGCCCAAAATACAAAATTCAACACTATATATTCCATAAAGTTTAAAATATTAATAGAATAATTAAAGTTGAAGACAAGTGATTGATAAAGTGTATACCATTCCTTAATATAACCCAAATATGTTTTCGTGACCAAATCTTGATAATATTATAGAAAAATACGAATGGAGGAAAAAAAAATATATAATAACTTAACTTTTTTTTTATCTTTTGTCCAACCAACTACATTTGTATATATGAAAATTGACCAAGACCAAGAACAGACTTAAGTCGTCGGAAAAAAATATCAATAACAATGACTTTTATTTCACTTCAAGTCACTCAGTTTCTATCAGCTTCACCTAACAAAGACTAAATCCTTGATATTGTATTTTACATTTTTTTATTTAGCCTAAGGTGTTAGTTGCGGCTATAATTTTAAAAAATTATAAGCATATATATATATATATATATATATATATATATATATATATATATATATATATATATATATATATATATCCTTTTCAAACTCTAAATTTAATGGCACAGTATCACGTACCAACTTTACTGTTAATAGATAAGTTTTGTTATTTCCTTAAACAAGTATTGACAAAATGTGGTTTTATAAATATTCTGTGCTTGTTTATGTTTTTAATTACATGTTGAGTCTCTACAAAATTTATCTTGAAAAGTGGAAAATAAAAGGTTCAAATGTGGTTTTAATCCTTCAAATTTGGACTATTTTTTGAGTTATCAAAATTAAAAACTGTTTTGAAATTCAGTCATCACATATGTAATCAAAATGATGTCATGAAAATATTTTTTTTACTGAAATATAGTTTTAACTCATCAAATTTTATTTTGGTCTTTTTTATTTAAAGAAAAAAATATATCTTTTAAACCTTTAAATTTAAAGTAATTTTTTGGTCCCTTAAATAGAAAGAAAAAAATTATAATTCAAAACTGAGTATAATTTTTCATTAGTTTTATATACATAAAAATGTCTACCCTTTTATTAGATTAGTGAGGTTAAGTGATTAGTTATATACTTTTTAACGATTTTAAAAATAAATGATGTAATGTTATATATATATATATATATATATATATATATATATAATGAGTTTCAATCTCTCCTTTTTAAATATTTTTCACCTATATGATTCTCTGTTTTCATGTAACTCACTATCACAACGTATGAAAAATCACAATTAAATAAGCTACCATACTTTTAAAAATACATAAATTTTTATAAAACAAAAAATTACAAGTTATCATGTCATTTCGGATCATATTAAACAGTTGAAAAATATCATCAAATTAAAAAACATTACCATTGGCAATAATATAATCTACTTTGGGAAAACTAGCGCTTATCATCAGTATCACAAGACTATCAATTCCTTATTATAATGAGATTTCGAGAATAAGAAAGCAATAAATAAAATATAAATTTCAAACATTATTAAAATTAAAATTTTCAAATTAAACACATATTATTTAATTCAATAAATTTGTAATAACATCATTTTTAACAATAAAAATGAATTATTTTAAAATTAGAATACTTAAAAAACCACTTTAAAATATTTTTAAATTTGTCAAATTTACTTTTGATTAATAGCAAATATTATTAACAGTAAAATCTCAAGAAAATATTTATGAAATTAATTTAAAAATAATAATAATTTTGAGTTCTAAAATCAAAATCAAAATAAAAAAATGTAACTAATTCCCAAACATGAAAATGGAAGTAGGTTTTAAAGATTGATAAATTAGTGCAGACCGGACCATGAACTGAAGAGCTAGGCCCAGGTCAATAATTACATAAAGGAGTTTTCTTCTGGTATTTCTAATTTTTCTTCTGGCACCCCCATTCTGCACTCACATCTTTCACTCTTCCCCTATACTGTACTTCACCCACTCCAACATTCTCTTTCCTTTTAACTTCACTATAAGTAACCAATTAAGCTCATTTTTTATTTGATTTTTTGGGGATAATATTTTATCATAAATTTATGTGATATTTGAATTGGATGTCAAAGATCTGTAGCTAATTAGGGAACAAAAATTAGATTTAGGTTTTAGGTACCAAATTTTAAAATCATGTTTTACAAATAATTAAATTTCAAAATTCGGTTTAATAGGTACTAGATTTCGAAATCTAGTTGAATTTGAGAAAAGTAGCAGATTTGAAAATACAGTTAAAAAATACATAATAATTCAAAATTTGGTTAAGAAAGGATTTCAATTTTCGAAACAGATTAAAAAAGTTATTTGATTAAAAAAGGTGTGTGATTTTTTTTAATGGCTTATGGTTTTGTTAGTATTTTTTTAATTTTTATATATTTTTTACTTTGTGTATTGTTATTTTGTTTATATATTCTCTTTAAATTTAGTTATTATTTAGGTGTATTGTTTTTAATGTTTATTTAAACTTTGTCATAAAATGACAAAAATAATATCACAAAACATCTAACAAAAAGAGATAAATAAAATAAGATGCAAACATATTTTTTTTTGTGTTTTTTTTAATGTATTACTCAGTTTGTTCACGTCTTTATAAAGTATTTTTATATGGAATGATCAAATAGTCATTAACATATTGAAAGAATAAAGAACATGAATTACAAACATGATGAATGAGATTAACGCAATAACTAAAGATTGACTCATGTTTACAATCCATAACATTTTTTCATACTTCCATTACAACATCTCATGTCTTAACATAATTGACTAACATTTTGCACATATTTTTTGAATGTCATAGGAAATGATAACATTAAAAAAATACGGTAACAATAAAACTAGGTTTATATCTCTGACAATGACTTGTAGATGGTAAGACCCGAAATAAATACAATAAATTATTTTATTTTTCTCCCAAAATAGTTATTTTCAAATAAAGATGAATCTTATGAAATTTAATATTTCTACTATTTATGATGAAATTATGATTGATATTTGCATTTTATTCACTAATTTAAAGTTGTCTGATGTCTATGAAAGAATAGGAATTTAAATACAAAATTGAATGATTTTATCAGTGAAAGATAAATTATTTCTTAATATGAATAACTGAATACAGAAAACTCTTTTATCAATAGAAAAAAAAATTAAGAGTGATGGATATTTTTAAATTTAAATATTAAAATTGTAATGAAAAATATTTTATACGAGTGAATTGAAATGACTAAATTTTTTGGTATTTCTTATACTGAAAGAATTGAATGAAATTTTTTATTCCCTCTGTTACAAGAATAGAAAATGCTAAATCTCATTAGTCTTTGAATCCTTTAAAAAAGAATTAGTGAATTAGGCTTTGTACATGTACCCTGAGAATTGAAAACCTTCTGTTATAATTGTTTTTGGATTAATAGCATTGGATCAGGAAAGCATGATGTCCTTATCACGTAAATGCTAATAATTCATATTTTGTGGTTGAGAAGCCGTAGCTTTATCATTCTCATCATCCTTGATGTATAATTTTCTCCTTTTCCTTTCCACTCAAGCATATGTGACAATTTGGTTTAACAAAACTTGTATGTTGCAAGTTTTTATGAATTTGTTTTTAGTATTACTTTAAAATATTTTTTATAAATAAAGATATTTTATGTGTATATAAATTTATATTGATTTCTTATTTTGTTTATGTGAGACTTTGTTTATATCGAATTAACCGAATTAACCGTTATCTGAAGTGTATGAATACCTTGTAATGTAAATCTGAAATACCTATTCCGATCTTTTTTGGTTGCTTGATATTGCCATTACTTAGTCTATATTTCTGCCTTGTCTCATGAATATGTTGAGATGCATATTACTGTCTATGAAAAATGTGAACTAGATGTTGATGACTGAAAGAGAAAGCTTCATAAGCGTGAATGTATTATTAATATAAATTGAGAAAATGGAAATTTTTGTACCTCACGGTTCTTTATAATAGATAGTAGAATTAAAAATCTATTTTTATATTAATTATCTTTAAGTGTTGAAAGAATTATACCGACTAGAGATAAAATAAATTTATAATATATAAATAAATATAATTTTATATCTTATAAATCCGTCATGTAGGATTGAATTAAGTTTCTAAAAGATAATGTGTTTGTGTGAGACGGCCTTACCTCTTAAACTTTAACAATTTGTCTCTATATTTTACTTTGATTTTATATCATTGAAAGTCTCACGTCGACTAGAGATAAAGTCAATTCAATGTATATAAGTGGGTGCAAAACCCATCCTACAAATCGGTTTTATGAGATTGAGTTAAGCTTAAAGTTCACTTCTAACAAGCAATTAAAACTTAGAGTATATCCTAACAATATCTATGATTGTTGGACATGTTGTTTCACCTTCTATCGGACACTTTTTATTTTTGTTTTAATTTATATGGGAACTTGTGCTTTGACCATACCGTATTGTCCATAAAGATTAAAATTTGAGATGCTTCTATGAACATTTCTCACGGTTTCAATTATCTATAATAAAACTTTCTCCACTTGTACCATACCTTGTAGCAAATCTTTGTTGTTTTCTGCTACTATAAGATATTCCAATATTATATTGTTAAAATATTGATTCTTTAGGCCTTGTTCACTTGAGTGGATTTGAGGGAGAGTAATTGAGAGGATTTGAAGGTAATATTTTTTGTTGTTTATTTGAATAGATTTGGAGGTAAGTGAGAGTAGATTTGGAAGTAAAATTTGTGATAATTAGTGTATGATTTAATTTATGTGAAAAATTAAAAAAATTTACTTCCAAATTTACTCTCATTTACCTCCAAATCTATTCAAAAAAAACAAAAAAAAAAATATTATCATCAAATCCTCTCAATTACTTTCCCCCAAATCCACTCAAGTGAACAAGACCTTAATGATAAAGACTATAGCATGTCTCATTCTTTCGGGCCTATCCAAAAATCAAATGATACATGATCGTGATTAAGAAACATCACGTGAAGTAGATAAATACTCTAAAGTGTTTTTGTTAAAGTTCAAGTCAAAGCAATACTAGTTAAATAATTCTGCTGCTCAATTAGAGTTAATTTTTGATACAACAGTTACATTTTTTGTTTAAAAATTTGAATCATTCATTCTTCCAAATATACTGGGCAGTGGGTTTAAATTTTTTAATTGCAAATAAATTATAATTAGGTGAAATAAGTTTGTTAAAATATTCAATCTTGATACTGTTGAATTTTATTAATATTCTTATGTTAATAGTAGCAATTTATTTATTTTTAAAAAGTTGAAACATTTTGTCTTGGAGTGGACAAATTTCACGTGAAGGGTCAGGAAGTATAATGAATTTGTTAACTCTTATTTCTTTTAGACGTAATGAATGTATGACTTTATACAGTGGGTTTTATTTTCTTTTAATTTAATTATTTTATCTTAATTTAATTATTTTATCTGGTTATTCGCTTGTTTTCCTTCTTTGATGTGGAGAATAATGTTCTTTAGTTTACAAAAATTATTATATTTAAATCATTTTAGAACTTTCTTATCATAGTCCAGATTGATAATATATTAGGTTTATACATATTGTTGTATAACAAAGTCTCGGTGTAGTAAAAATTTCATTAGCAAATTTTAAGAAATTTATTACAATTAATAAAGGTTATAATTGTTTTGGACGTGCTTTCTTTTTAACTTTACGTAAATTATGATATGTTGTGATTTTTGAGATTAATAGAATAATCGTGTATAACTGGAGATTTATATTTTATCTCGGTATTTTAAAAGGATGATTTTTTTTTTGTCTATGTAAGGTGATGGGTGGATTCGAGTCCGGTTACTTTTCCTCTTTCAAGGTGATACATATGTCTTGTCAAGGGTTTCTAACTTGTGTTGAGTATTGTGCTTGGTGAATGAATGTTACTTACCAATGTTTTTACTCGTAAGTCCTTGAAGAACTAGGAAGATATGTCCAAAGCACTGTGCGAAGGACGACTCTTATCCATGGTCCATCTGAGGAACCGGTTTTGTTACATGTTTATCAGATGTGTGTGAAGAATAAAAATCGAGATAGATCCAATAGTTACGTGTGAGAAATGAGAAGCGAGTAGTGTCCGAAGCTACACGTGAAAGTAGTATATATTATTAAATGTTAAAAGTGTGTAAGTTTATCTATAACTTATGCTTTTCTATATACGGTTAGCTCACCATACTTGTGTGTCTACGATGATCATATAACTCGTGTTGTTATACGGGAGTATATAATGTTTCAAGTGAAATCGGAGACGTTTAGTGTGAGGATGCGTTGGACAATATTCTTTGGGACTTTTAAATATGTATTTTAAATTATGAAATGTTGTGGTTTGTAATGTTAAACTACTTTTAAGATTCGGGTTGTAATCCAATAATTACTCTTGAAAACCTTGACGTTCTTATTGTGTAATAATAATAAATGTTGTGGTTTTAAATGTAAACGTATAATTTAAAAAAAAAATTGTGACACTCACAGAAGGAGTGTTACATGTAAGGATGGCAATGGGTCAGGTCGGACATGGATAGTGCCTACCCGCAACCCGACCCACCAGATAAAAATGTACCCGCCACCTGACCCGCTATCCGTCGGATACCCGCTTAAAAAAATACTCGCGGGTATTTTAAAATACCCGCGGGTACCTGTAAATACCCGCAAAAAATAAAAAAAAATATTTTATACATTTTAAAATAAAATTTAAACGAAATTTAAAAAAAAATAAAAAAATATAGTAAATAGTAAAAGTTAATGTGGAAATTAAGTGAAAGAAATAATATTAAAAGTGGGTGGAGAAATTGGGTAAAATAAAATATAGTAAATAGTAAAAGTTAATGTGGAAAATAAGTTAAAGAAATAATATAAAAAGTGGGTGGAGAAAGTAGATGAAATAAAATATAATAATAAAAGGTAAGTGGAAAACTTAGAAAAGCTAGGAAGAAAAATAAAATAAAATAAAAAGTAATTATATAAAAAATGTAATAGTAAATGAAAAAGGTAGGTGATGTGGAGGGTGAGGTGTGAAAAGAAAAATATGGTGGTGTGAAAGAAAAAAATGTGAAATTATTTTGGGTCATTAGGTCAAGATTAAAAAGTTAATTTGGGGGTGCAAATAATAAAACGAAATATTATTTTTTATTTTTTTATTTATTTTTTATTTTGTGATGAACTTTATTTACCCGGACAAAATTAGGTGTTGACACACCTTGAAGCAATTTACTCTATTAACTAATTAATAATAATTTTGAAAGTGACGAGGTAATTTTCTTTGCTAAACTTATATAAAGAATACTACAAAAATACTTTTTTCTAAATTTAAATTAATTCGTGAAAAAAATAATAAGTAAATTGTAGAGAAATTATAAGGTTTTTTTTATTAACTAACTTACACATAATTTTTTTTTCATATAAGGTTTATTTATTATTATTAAATTCTTACAGAAATTGTTTTCCTAATATTATTTTAGATACAACACAATTTTTTAAACAAATTATGTTAAAAGAGGAACATCCAATAACAAATTTGGAGGCCCAACAAGACAACAAACAACCATTAAATGCATTAACTTTGGTACAACTAGAAAGATTTATTACACACCAAGAGCTGCATGCAACTTTTATTTTAAGATGAATATTTGAATAAAAAAGTATTATTTTATTTTATAATTTTGAATTTTATTTAAAGCATAAGATTTTAAGATATTTTTATTACAGAAATTATAAGCTGTTCATATACTCTGATTCCTTTATTTTTTCTTCAATTACTTTTATACACTACTCATCAATTAATATAAACATATATTATTTGTTTAAATTTAAGAGCTTTTCACACTTGTGGTGCTTCATGGGGTAGCTTTAGTATAAGGTAATTCTAAAGTAACAAAAATATTCATTTCAGTTTTTATTATCACTGCCTTCTATTAAAATCCTTAGAAAAAAAAAAGTTGTTACCAGAAAGCGACGTTTATTTTCACGTGGTGCTAAAGGATTTATAACTCCTAACTATAACTTGCATGGAAGGAACTCTAAGCCTATCTTCGTTTGGACTTATTTCACTCTTAACGAGGAATTGCATAGATGGATGACAGATTAAATTATATTCGTTTAAGAGGATTTGCAAGTAAAATATACAGTTGATTTGCGGGATATATCATTTTTCTTATCATCGCTTATGTACTCGGATTTGAAAGTATTTCACATAAAATATCCTTTCTACCCTCCTATAATTTCATAATTCCATCGTACTATAATCAATTTCAAATTAAAAATATTTTATTTCATACGAAAACGTAATCCTGTAATCCAAAAATGTAACTAATATGTTTTAATTAGTAATAAATAATAATAATTATACCACGGTTAAATTATATTTTTAAAATATAATATTTAAAGAAAAAATAATAATTTTCTAAAAATATATTCTTTTAATTATTTTATTAATTTTTTTATTCTGTTATTTAAAATTATTTTTATGAAAAAGTATTTTATTAATTTTCTTTAAAATTATATTTATAAACTTTAAAGTATTTTTTATATTCAATTTATTAAATTACCATTTTTTTCTCACTATAAAAATTTCTATAATTAAATATAACATTAATAATTATCATTTTATATTATTTTAATAATTAGAGGTATTTTGGTAATCTTCAATTTTTATCCATTAAACAAATTTTTTAAATCTGTCAAATCAATCAAATCCTACACTAATTTTTACAAACTTTACCTTCAAATCTATTCTTAATTACCCACAAATCCACTCAAAAAAAACAACAACAAAAATTACTCTCAAATCCACTCAAATCCATTCAAATCATCTCTTCCAAATCATCTCCTCCAAATCTTCTCCTCCAAATCTTACCAAAAGAACACAGCCTAAAAAAAAAAAAAAACAGGGTAGATGATCGTAGTTGATTAATTTTACCATTTTTATATGAAACTACATGATATTTTGATATTTAATAAATTTTTACTCATATTCTAAATTTATTATTTTATTTTTCATTTTTTTTACAAATAACTATTTATCTAATAAAAAATAGAAAAGAAAATGAATGAATGGAAAATGGACAAGTAGCATACTCTCCACTTTCCATTTTGTGTTAAGAAAATTGAATTAAACCAGTCAATGACCCCAGCTGTCGTTGTCGTTGTCAGATTGTCATCAAAATCACGTTGTGAAAGAAACATTTTCCTAATAAAATACTGACTTAACATGTATATTTAAGTGTGAACAGAGCTACTAAGCTCCATTGCTCTCATTTTTCTCAGATCAAAGCACAGCAAATCATGGGAAATTCAGAAGAGAAGAAACATGTTGCAGTGTTTTCTTTCCCTTTTGGAAGCCACCCTACTCCTCTGTTAAACCTGGTGCTGAAGCTGGCTAATGCTGCTCCCAACTTTCAATTCTCATTCATAGGCACCGAACACTCCAACAAACCTCTTCTCATCTCAAAGCCCCACATCCCAGACACCATCAAGTTCTACAGTATAAGCGATGGAGTCCCAGAGGGTCATGTACCAGGTGGCCACCCTGTCGAAAGAGTCAACCTTTTTCTTCAGGCTTGTCCTCGGAACTTGCAAAAGGGAATAGACATGGCAGTGGCTCACACAAAAGAGAGAGTTACTTGTGTCATCTCTGATGCTTTTGTCGCACCTTCTCTCACTGTGGCTCAGCGCTTGAGCGTTCCATGGGTTCCAGTTTGGCCTCCTTTGTCATGCTCACTCTCTGCACATTTTTACACTGACTTGATACGCCAAACGTGTAACTCTGCAGCAGGAGACACCCCTTTGGATTTTGTTCCTGGATTGTCTAAGATGCGAGTTGAAGACTTGCCAGAAGATGTCATCCAAGGTGCCGGTGAAGAGGAGACATTGTTTTCGAAGACACTAGCATCGTTGGGAAGTGTGTTACCTCAAGCTGAGGTGGTGGTTGTGAATTTTTTTGAGGAACTAGACCCACCCTTGTTGGTTAACGACATGAAGTCAAAGTTTAAGTATTATCTTTACGTTGGTTTTCTCACTCTATCACTGCCTCTGCCACCCTTGCCTCCATCGGACACAGACGAAACTGGGTGCTTGTCATGGTTGGACAAGCAGAAAGGTGGATCAGTGGTGTATGTTAGTTTTGGGACGGTGGTGACACCACCTCCACATGAGATTGTGGCAGTGGCGGAAGCGTTGGAAGTAAGTGGTTTTCCCTTTTTGTGGTCTCTGAAGGAGCATCTGAAGGGTGTTCTGCCAAGTGGGTTTCTTAAGAGGACAAGTGAACGTGGGAAAGTTGTGGGTTGGGCTCCTCAGACTCAGGTTTTGGGACATGGTTCTGTGGGAGTGTTTGTGACTCACTGCGGTTGTAACTCGGTGTTTGAGAGCATGTCGAATGGAGTGCCTATGATATGCAGGCCTTTCTTTGGGGACCATGGGTTAACTGGGAGGATGGTTGAGGATGTTTGGGAGATTGGTGTGAGAGTGGAAGGTGGGGTGTTTACCAAAGATGGGTTGCTGAAATGCTTGAGGCTGATTCTGGTGTTGGAAGAGGGGAATCTCATGAAGAAAAATGCTGTCAAAGTGAAAAGGACAGTGCTAGATGCAGCTGGAGCACAAGGTAAAGCAGCACAGGATTTCAACACTTTGGTGGAAGTGCTTTCTAGATCTTAGTTCATGCCATCTGCTGTCAGAATGCAGTTTATGACCATGCAAGTGATTGTAATTTTTTTTACGTGTTTTCTCTTGTTGAGGGTGAATAATAAGATCAATGTCTCATCTTTCATTGGTGGGAGTAGTTGACCAGAAATAAAAAGTGGCAAAAGTTGGAAGACACCAGTCAATTGAGGCAGAAAACTTTAATTTCAGCTAGGAATTTTATTTTATTTTTGCCTTTTTCTACAGTTATTTTTCATTTTCTTAAGAAAATAAATAGAATGTACAAAAAATGGTGAATATAGAGACGCCGTTTCCATACGTGAAGTAAAAGTCAGAGTAAGAGGTAAATTGAAGTTAAATACAAAATGAAAAGTACCTGTTGTCATTGGTAATGTCTATGGCCTCTGTTGGTATGAAGTTAAAAAAAAAAAAGCTTAAACCTTCCATTGTTTCTCGTATTTATGTGCAAATCTCAGTTTGATCCTCAAGTTTTGAACTGTCTCAATTAGGTCATAACTTTTGTAAAAATGCATACATTTTACCCTAACCGTTAAGTTGTCTCAAACGGCGTTAATTGATGCTTAGATGAATTTTTTATTTTAGGCTTAATCCCTCCCTTAGTCCTTATGTTTGTGTGAAAATCTCAGTTCGGTCCTCAAGTTTTGAACTGTTTCAATTGGATCATAATTTTTGAACTGTCGACAACGGCGACATTTTTTAGTTTGAGAGGGAGAAAATGTGTGAGTCGGGGGATTTAAGGGTTTGAGGGTGGAGGAATGAGTGAATTGTGATCAGTGATTGGAAGAAAAAAGAAAGACCATAGCCACGTTGATTTAATGATTTTAAAACATAAAAAAAAATTACAGCTCAGTTCAAAGTTAACGCCGTCTCAATACACTTAACGGTTGGGGTAAAATGTTGTAAAATGTTTGTATTTCATAAGGACTTGAGGAAAAACTTGAGGACCGAACTGAGATTTTCACACAAACATAAGGACCAAGGGAGGGATTAAGCCTAAAATAAAAAATTCATCCCAGCATCAATTAACGCCGTTTGAGACAACTTAACGGTTAGGGTAAAATGTGTGCATTTTTACAAAAATTATGACCCAATTGAGACAGTTCAAAACTTGAGGACTAAACTGAGATTTGCACACAAATATAAGGACCAATGGAGGGTTTAAGCCTTAAAAAAATGAAAAACTATATTATATTCAGTCAAAATGAAAAATCCAAGGCAGATGAGCCTTCCACAAGACCACATAATGACAGAAAATAATTTCAAATTAGAGGATGCTAATTATCAGCAAATAAATGCATCTCCATAAGAAAAAGAACTGGTCCAAAAATCTCATCCTGCAAAGGTTTCATTTCTTTAAATGGTATTTAAACTCTTTGTTACCCACCAAATCAAATGCTACGGGAAGAATAAATGTTTCATGATTTCCTATGTGTTTTTCTTCTTTTTGTTTGGAAAGAGGAGTGCTTTTCCAAACATTCCCTTGTCAATTTCTACGCCAAACATTACTTTAAGAGCTTTACAAAGAAAATGGGATTGCCTCCAACAAAAACAACAGTGCCGAGAGCCATGCATCTTGTCCAGCAGCACCAAAATCTGCAGCAACTAAATCATTAGCATCAACACTTGCATCAGGCATAGGCTCGGATACGGCTACCATGAAGCGCTTCTCCGCTTTACATGAATGAAACATATGCATTTTATTTGATTCTGAAAATCCATTTAGTTTTTGCATTTCTTCATGGGAGGGAAACAGGAGAAGGGGTGCGACACCGTATGAGAAAATTTGTATAGGTAAGCTTATCAAAGAAGGGGTGTGAGAAGAGAAAGAGAAAATAGCATGTGGAGAGAAACTGAATGATGTTACTATGTTTTGTTATGGCAATAGAAGGAAGCAGAGTGTATATATATATACAAGACTATACGACTGGCAGCTGTAACGAGATTGTATTTAAGAATTCTCATAGGCAAGTAAGTGCAATAATGAGATTGATATATTTATTAGTTAAAATATAAATGATTTGTATCAAAAAATTAAATTAGATGAATGAAATCATAATTATATTTTTTAATTTGATATGATTTATTTTTATGAGTTTTTAGAGTTCTCAATTTTACTAGTAGTGTTCAATCCGCAGGAATCGTAGGTAACATTCTAAATTTGGAGTATCCTCTGCCCTGCATGTCCTTCTTAACCCGAAGCCTTTTCACCAGTGTGGCCCCCACATGTTCTTCCCCTTCCAACCAGATCAAAGCATTCCTTTCAAAGGGTCTGCATCATCACATACTTCAACTTTTCACTCAACTCCATCTCTCTGCTCACTCTTCCATTCCCTTTGTTCTTCCTTCAGTCATCAAGGCAAGCTCCTCTGCTCAATGTCATGCTTTTGGTACACAACTTCATTGCTTGGCTCTCAAGACAGGCTCTCACTCTGAAGTAGTTGTGTCCAATTCTATCATCACCATGTATGCCAAGTTTTCAGATGTTGAATCAGCACGCCAAGTGTTTGACACAATCTCTCATAGAGACCCCATCACCTGGAACTCCTTGATTAATTGTTATCTGCAAAATGGGTGTTTCGAAGAAGCTTTGGAATTGTTGAAAGATGTGTACTTTCATGGTCTTGTTCCTAAGCCTGAGTTGCTAGCTCGTGTGGTATCCATGTGTGGGAGGAAACTTGGTTCAAGGAGGATAGGGAGACAGATTCATGCTCTTGTTGTTGTAGATGAGAGGATAGGACAGTCAGTGTTTCTGTCAACAGCTTTTGTGGATTTTTATTTTCGTTGTGATGATTATTTGATGGCTTTGCGTTTGTTTGATGGAATGGAAGTGAAAAATGAGGTTTCATGGACTGCTGTGATATCTGGATGCATTGCTAACCAATATTATGACGAGGCTTTTGCATGCTTTCGAGCAATGCAGGCTGAGGGAGTTTGCCCAAACAGAGTGACATCAATTGCTCTGTTACCAGCTTGTGCCGTGCCAGGCTTTTTTAAGCATGGGAGGGAGATTCACGGTTATGCATTTCGTCGTGGGTTTGAATCGTGTGCTACTTTCTCATCAGCGCTTATAAATATGTATTGTAATTGTGGAGAATCACTGCATCTTGCCGAGTTAATTTTTGAAGGGTCTGGTTGTAGAGATGTGGTGTTATGGAGTTCGATCGTTGGGAGTTATTCTCGAAGAGGGGATAGCTACAAAGCATTGGAGCTTTTTAATAAGATGAGAAGTGAGGAAACTGAACCAAACTATGTAACCTTGTTGGCAGTGATCTCTGCCTGCACAAATATATCTTCACTAAAGTATGGTTGTGGACTACATGGCCATGTCTTTAAATGTGGATTTAGTTTTAACATCTCTGTGGGGAATGCACTTATAAACATGTATGCCAAGTGTGGTTGTTTGGATGGTTCCCGTAAGATATTCCTAGAAATGTGGAACAGAGATTCTATTACGTGGAGTAGTTTGATCAATGCCTATGGCATTCACGGATGTGGTAAACAAGCTTTACATATTTTTTACGAAATGAAAGAGAGAGGTGTGAAACCTGATGCAATCACCTTGCTTGCAGTTTTATCTGCTTGTAATCATGCTGGCCTTGTAGCTGAGGGACAACAGATATTCAAACAAGTAAATGAAGATTGTAAAATTCCGTTAACCATTGAGCATTATGCATGTCTAGTTGATCTTCTTGGAAGGTCAGGCAACCTTGAAGATGCTTTGGAAATACTGAGAACAATGCCCATGAAACCAAGTGCAAGAGTATGGAGCTCTCTAGTATCGGCTTGTAAGCTTCACGGCAGACTGGACATAGCAGAAATGCTAGCTCCACATCTTATAAGATCAGAACCAAATAACGCTGGTAATTACACATTGCTGAATATGATCTATGCCGAACATGGTCATTGGCTTGATACAGAACAAACGAGGAAAGCCATGAAACTACAAAGGTTGATTAAAAGCTACGGGTTCAGCCACATTGAGGCTGGAGATGAGAGTATCTAGCATAGCAGAATGCACAGCTTTATACAAGAGTGGAAAAGAAAATTATGATTATGGATACCAATACATTGTGCACTGGTCAGTCTATTTCTTAGCAAATGTCATCTTTATTTTTTGTGCAAAATCATACGTGCTAACAAGTCTTCCAGGTGTATTTGTTGGATTTGGGCATAAGATGTATTAAATTTAACATTTTTATAACAGATTCTCAATTTATTTAATACAAAAACAAAGGGTTCAGTAACAATCTCCATACACAGAAGAACTCTGGGCCAAGAATCTCTTGCTGAAGAAATCGAGATAAGTCCCTAAAGATTAAAAACTTTACTAAATTTTGTTGTCATTAGAAAAGATATATTAAGGTTAATGTCTATGCTCACATAGTAATAACATGATAGTGTAATCAATTCAACCAAAGTGAAAGTTGATGTGAAAAATAATTTTGTTCTTAGTTTTCCAAAAATTATTTAGTATCATTTAAATTGATAGTCTATTAGCAAAGTCGACCTTGAAATCGTAAGATGAAAATATCAAAGTGTGTTGACTTCTGGTTTAAAAGATAAGTGTTGAATTTGAAATAATTTTTTATATTGTTGATGTTTTGATTTTTTTTACTAAATAAATATGTAAAAGTGAATGAGTTTGCATGATTCATGGTACTTATGAAATTATTATATTTGATTGAAATAAAATTACAACTCAGAAATTTGTTAATATATCTTAAATTAACTTTTGCATGATACGTATTTAAATTTTAAATGATGAACTTTAAATAAAAGTCAATATGGGTTATGAAGGTAAAAAAAATATGAAAAATAGATGGTAACGTCTTTGATAATAATTTATATAAAAATGTAACATTTGATTAAAATTTCATATAGTTCTCTTGTGAATCAAAATAAGAGTAGTGGGTTAAGTTTAAGAATTAAATAAATTAGAAATGAGTCGTTGTCGTTGTAACGTTATAATTCTTGAAAAACTAAAAAGAATGAATCAACTTTCACTTTAACTGAATTAGGTAACTTCTTTGTTTACATTTAAGGACTTTTAATTAATCATTTTATTAGTTATGTAAGTTCCAAGGATTAACTTTTTTATTACATTTAATTAAAGGAGTCAGTTTCACGAATTCCATCATTTAAGCTTATATACGAGACCAGATTTGAAGTCCATAATCAAGAATTAATGCCCCCCACCTTCTGTTTTCCTTACTGACAATAGCCTTTTTTTTTTTCCTCTATTTAACATATTTCTTTTAACTTTTTTTACACTCGCATATTTCTTGAAACTAAATAATAGAAACGTGTTTTTTCAACTTAAAAGAAGGCTTTAAGAAAAATACATCAATAAAAAGGACGAGAGCTTGGTCCAAAAATTGTTTTGAGGGAGCGAAGACTGAAGATTGAAATGCATGGAAGACATGGTTAACTAGGCATGCATCTTGGAGCCTAAAGGAGTTTTGGAATTGAGATGAACTTCCTGCAGTAGTTTATAAAAAAAAATTCCATGCAAATAAATCCAAAACACTCAGAAATTAACTTAAGTATAACACTTTAGGCAGAGAGCAGTAGAAGCCTGAGTAGAAGAATATTTTTAGTGATAAAGTAGAGAAGAAAGGTCACTCTCAAAAGAGTCGTTCCTATATCCGCTTGTGACAATACCTGACAAACGCCACTTGACACTGGCACTGGCCCATATGATTCAACGAATCTACAGGACCCACTTGACTGGGTTGTTTTCTTCCTCATTCATGACATAGCTAACTCTAGCACTCATTTCAATGAAACTTGCAACTCCTATATTTTTCTATAGTGAGGTTTTTGACAAAAATATTTTCCAACAAACCAGATACAAACAACCCAGAAGATAAAGGAATGCATGCAACAAAACCAATTTAGAACCTGGTCACGGGACAGATACTTGTGCAATGTAAAATGTGCATCATGAAATTCACTCACAGACACACAATTAATACAGAAAACCTGAGCCAACTTTGAACCTATATTCCTGTGTAGCTATTTCACCAACACTGTCAATGAAACAAGTGGATAAAACAAACAGCAAAGAAATATATAAAAGAAAATTTACATTTGAAAGGCAAAAAAGGCACTTTTGTTTTCATTGAACAACCATGTCCATGTGCATCATGTGAACTTACAAGTGCAGGGGTGTTTGTGAGGGAGAGTGATTTTGCGAAGAGGTCGCATCAAAATCATTATATTCAACAGAGAAATTCAAGAACCCGCTACCACTATCGGCATCCTCATCACGATCAGTATCTTCCTTACCAACGGGAAGATCGAGATCGAGATCGACATCACTGGCTGCGCCTTGTTCATGCTCTTGTTCATGTTCCAGTTCTTGTTCCTGTTCCTGTTCATTTTCTTGTTCTTGTTCCCGTTCCCGGTCCTGTTCATGTTCCCATTCCTGTTCCTGAAGCCGCTGCTGAATCTCGTGATCATTGAGGAAGTCTCTGAGCCTCTCCCTCAAAACCCCTAACTGCCGTTCGAGAAGATTCTTCTGTGACTCCACCTGCTCCACCGTCCACTGTAGCGACTCAATCACTTCAAGATCGTACTCCTGTTTCTGCTCCACCATCCTCCGAAACTGCGTCGCCTGAATCTCCACCGCACTCTTCTCGCTCTGCAGCCGCAGTATCATCGCCATCGCCTCCTCGGCCGCGGAGGCCGCTGCCCCCCTCTCCTTCTCAATCTCCGCGCACGCCGCATTGAACCGTTGCCGCTCCGACTTCACCATCCTCCTAAGGGACATTACATCGAACACCTCGTCCTCCAAATTCTCCTCCCTCGAACCACTACCACTACTGTTGTTATTATTACTACTATTATTATTATTATTTTCTGTTTCCTCCTTGAGAGTATCGTCTCTGGGCGGTTTTCCGATCGGAGAACGGAGAAAGCGGAGACAGGAGAGGAAGATCAATAGGAGACCGAGGATGTTGAAGATGCGCGAAACGTAACCTAGGAGGAGAAAACCGCAACCGAGTTCAGTGAGTTGGGTGAGGAAGTTGAAGGTTGAAGGGATATCCATGAACATGAGGAGAATGAAGCGGATAAAAAATCGGAGGAACCTGTGGTAAAATCCAAGAACAGGAGCCAACAACAAACCCAGAGTCTGCATCTGCGTCTGGGTTGGGTTGGGTTGGGTGAGCCTAACCGATTTTGACACCACACCCAATCTTAGCGTCAAAGGCACTATGCAATAAGACGCACCCAATCCAATCGCACCGAGAGCGAGAGGGTGGTGTGATTGGCTTACAAGGCTCGGTGAAAGGGAGTCTTATAAGAGAATCGATTATGATGGCGTTGGTTTGGCGTTACAAGGATAGAAAGACAAGTCTCGTCACTCTTGTAAGCGCAGAGAGAGAATGAGTAATGTAGTTATTATGTATGTAGGAAACAAGAACATGAACAAAAAAATCTCAGATTATGGATCTGACCGAGAACCGAACAAATAGATGTGTGACCATTTCAGACATCCATTCACTTTTTTAATTTCATAAACTAATACATTTTCACCGTTTCTTTCGCTCTTATCTCTATCTCTCTACAGTTACAAAACCATGTAATTAAGTAATAATATATTTTAATCACACAGATAAATAATACCACCGTTGCTAATAATTAATAATTAATAATTAATACTCCTAATATATACCAGTGATCACATATTATTAGTTAGATTCTAGTATCATATCTTTATTTTAATTTTTTCTGTAAAGATTGAATAAGTATGCATCAACATTGTTAATAAATTAATTTATCGGATAAGATATTGATCTATATTTTTTTTATGGGAAAATAACTTTCCTTTGATTTTTTATAAATTGAAATATGTAAAACAAAATCAAATTGTTACTCACTAAGTGAATTCTTACTGTTTATCTTGATTTTTTTCTGTAAACAAACAATTCTACATTTTTTAACAGTTGAAACACCTTTGATGTTAGTCTTTAATATAATTAATAATTATTCATTTGTAATATTATATGATAACATAACTTGCCTTTTTTTATAAAATAAAATATGTAAAAAAAGTAGAAAAAATTTTAGTATTATTCTATGCAAGTGGGTAATTAATATTTATCTTCAAATTTTCTATAAGACATCAACACTTATGCACAGCATCTGATAATAGATTTCCTTTTAAAGAAATCTGATAGTAAATCAGTGTGCTCGACAATTTGTAATTAATATTTTTTTATGACAAGATTAATCTTCCTACTTTTTTCTATTAATTAAAATACATAAAATCTTACTTTATTGAAATATTTAATACGACAATGTATTTAATATGGCAAAAAATGTAATACTTTAATAAAAATAAGAATAAGTTGTACTTTTCATTCTAATTTTAAAATATACATCAACAATCCTTGTATTCTTAATAAAACGATATTTATACTCTTTATAATTTCATGCAGGCACGCTTTTTTCTTATTTGGTTTTGACAAATATACATAATTGACCATATGTCTTTTTTATAAAATGACACACATTTATATTATATTCTTTAAAAGTACATAATAACTAAAACTTACAAATTATGAAAATTAAAAAATAAAGTTTGAAAACATTAAAAAATAAAGAACTTTATATATATATATATATAAAAGGAATAAATAGTTCATTTATAGAAAAACTATACATATATTTTTTATGATATTTTAAATGACGTGTTAAGGATTTAGCACAATTTTATTCAAGCCACTAGTATTCTTAAGGTGCCTATGAAATTTCATAAACTAGGATGATGACATTATATTGTAAAGTGATTAGTTTCTGACTTAACTTGAGAAAAATCCATGATAGAAAAGAATAATAATATTAAAATTTATTTTTAAGATATTAAAATGATAATATAATTAAAAATTTTATTTTATTTATATTTATATTTGTGTTAAATCACATTTTAACATAATAACAATTTAATAAATTTAATCATATTTTAAAGAAATTTTTTGATATTAAAAATAAAACTTTTTAAAAACTATTTTTATTTCACCTTTACCATTATATAAAAGGTTCACTTTAGTGTTTACATCTCGTTTTTTAATTTTACTCTTTAATAAATAACTTTTTTTTATAAAAAGAAATATTGAAATTGAAAGCTATTATCTATTATAAAAAGAAACACGTTAGTAACAAAAATATTCAAATTAAAAATTGAACAAATTTATCTATTATAAAAAGAAACACATTAAAATTATACAAAAAACACCACTATAAAGCTGTAAAAAAAAATACAGATACAAGATAAAAGGGAAAGTATATAAATTAAAAAAAAAATATATTCAACATGAGAAAATGCATTTTTTAATTTATGAGAATTAGTGGTTAATTTTTCATTCCTTATTTATCAATTGTGATGCCCCATTGAGGATACCCTAGAAAAGATCATTCATAGATATGTGTTACTTTATTTGTGGACAGTGTGATCAAAGGAATGGTTAAGTTACAAAAGATTCAGTGCAATGCCACCAGAATATGAATTCTTTTTAGGTTAGATCCTATCAACAATGTTTAAAAAAATGTTACATACTTCATAAACCCAAAATCACTATCTACAGCTCCTGTTGTGGAAATTGTAATATGCACATGACCACCACATCAAGAAATATCAATTATTAAATGCCTCGCATTTTTTAAAGATATTTGTTTTGTCATAAGTTAAACAACTTTTAAGGTTCGGTGCAAGCAATGTGTTTGAGAAAGAAACACGTTATGTTAAAGATTTGAAGCAATTCAAGACTGATATCTATTGACATGAACATTTGGTGAAGAGGATAATGATGTTAATTTTGAACACTTGCCTTTCAAACAAACCAACAAAATGTGGATCCCATTTTGTTTCCAGAGCAGTGCACCCAAATTCAGTTATAAATTGATTTTAAACTAGTGAATCTCCTCAATGCATTACCACCAAAACTAAGGTTTTGAAAAAGGAACAGCTGAAAGATCACTAGATTAAATAGTTTTATGAAATGTTTACCGATTCATACCTTTTCAACAAAATATTTAAAGCCATAAATAGATATTTAAAGTCATCCAAAATTTTATTATATCTGAGAAATAATAAAATTATTAAAAAAATGTGATTGGAGATTTAAACATGAGTTTAAATCTTATCGATGCATAATATTAAAAATTGGTTTTTAAGTGTAATTAAACTTTATAAAAGTGGTTGATAAAATTTACAATCACATTTTTATATATATATATATATATATTATAATTTGTTCTTATTTATAGTCGACATATATATTATAATTTGATTTATTTATAGTGATAGTCAACGTGGACTTCCATCGTATAATAACAGTTATTTATTTCATTTCTATGTTTCTGCAACAGAAATTTACAATTGTACATAATCACAAGAACACAAGTGTATTTAAAAGATCTTTAACTCGCCTACAACTGAAGCCTATGCTGTACTAGAATTGAGAGATGTCAGTACCAAACTCAAGAAACATTAATATTCCAATAACTTTATGTGCATCAAATTCCCCTATTGGTTACAACTTACATCGTATTTGGTTCTAACATGTAGGGAGAAGAAATTGAAGCAAATATTGTACTCATAGTTGGAGAATGATAATAAGGCTCAGACAATTTTTGTTGAAGAACTGGTAAAGGAGCTTCAAACTTAAGCACTTGAATCAATTGCCTTACTGATGGTCTGGATGTATAATCTGGATTGGCACACCAAAGGCCAACAATCACTAAAAGTTTCATCTGTTCCTCATCAAATGCTCCTCCAAGCTTTTTGTCTACCACTTCAAGTAAATTTCCCAATTGGTGGAGCTCCCAAGCCCACTCAAATATGGTTATTTGGCCTTCCATGGCATTCAGGTCAACTGGTTTTCTTCCAGTGGCTAATTCCAGTAAAACAATCCCAAGACTGTATATATCAGATTCCTTCCTAGCCTTCCCTGTAGTGAAGTATTCAGGGGCTATGTAGCCTCTTGTCCCTGCTAGAATTGTAGTTTGGGATCCTTTCTCATGATCAACAAGCCTGGCCAAGCCAAAATCCCCAAGCTTAGCATTGAAATTTGAATCCAACATAATGTTGCTGGATTTAATGTCCCTATGAAGCACACACTGCTCCCATTCTTCATGTAGGTACAACACTGCTAGAGCCAAGTCCATGGCAATGTTGTACCTCATCTGCCATGTCAAGATGCTTTTTCCACTATATAGGTGGGAATCTAAGCTACCATTTTGCATGAACTCATATATAAGAAGGAGATCTTTCTTCATGTGGCACCAACCAATTAATTGCACTAAATTCCTGTGTCTTAGTCTGCTGATGATCTTAACTTCACTTGCATATTCCTTTGCTCCTTGTTTAGATTCTCTTGATATCCTCTTTATAGCAACGTTGGTGTTCAATTCTTTCAAATAGCCTTTATACACACCCCCAAAACCACCTTGTCCAATCTTTTGTGACTCTGCAAAGTTTCTTGTTGCAGTAGCCAATTCTTTATAGCAAAATCTTTTGGGTCCAATGCCCTTTTGGAATTCATCATCCATGCTCAGATCAAGAATTGAATCTTCTCTTTTCCCTTTAGCCCTCCTCTTCCACATTAAAACACAAACCAACCCTAAAATAAGGAAAGTTGCAGCTATGCCTACCCCAACTTCTAGTCCCATCAATAAACCTTTGTTTCCCTCTTGTTTAGGGCTAATAGTGTCAGTGGAAAATGGTGAAGGACTAGGATTTGGGCTTGGTGAGACTGCAATTGGAGGTATCTTATTTGAGAGATTCTTATTACTTTGTAAAGTTGAATGGAATGACCATGACAGCAGTGTGTTCAACTCAAACTTAACTCCTGTAGCAGCTGAGAAACCAAATATAACCCACTGTGGTAGGTAATATCTCAGGTCAACATTGCATGAGATATATCTTTTTGTTGGCTTGGAATTTCCAGAGAAAGAAACATTTAAAATGTGAGTAGTTGCATTGTACTCAATCACACAATAACAAACTTTCATTTGCCTAATATCAAGGGACCATGGAACAGTTTTGTTAGATTTCATGGAGTTGAAATTTATACCTACATGAGTACCAGGTGGATCCCATGAATTTATGAATGTGTCAAACTCCACAGCTACAAATGGATGTTTAGCTGAATTCAATAACTGGTTACCATCCACAAGACCAAGACCACCTCCTTGTTGTATTTCATTCGAAAGAGGGAGCCCTGGATCTGCTAAGAAAAAAGCCAAGCCATCTCCAAAACTAGTCTCGTTTGAGAAAATGACAAAGGAAAATTCGGTAGTGAAATCGGTCAATTTTCCTGTGATGTTGTCCCAAAGGTGCAATCTTTCAAAACTAGTGACTCTCCCAACACTGTAAGCATTGCTCTGATACCTGGTGGTTTTAGTGAGTTGGATTTCTGATTGTGACAAAACAGCATCTCCTTCAATCCTTGTATCGTTATACTCAAATCCCTGGTGACGAAATGAAAGTGGGTTTGCAAAACTGATCATAAGAAATAAGAACATAATTACACAGAATAGATGGTTTGTTGCATGGAGACCAACATGGCAAGGAGCCATCTCTGTGAAAGAGTTGATTTAGAAACCTTTCCTGGCTATACTATTCATATAATACTTTGATTTTCTTATTTATGTAACTTGGACAATGATTTTATTCGTTGTTTTTAATGATTTTTGGATTTGTATTACTGTCTTGTTCTTATGTCTTAGCTAACCTTGCAATATAGAAAAACAGGTTAATTGGAGTTCAATTGTTTTGATCAAAATCAAATGGACCAAGTCACACTCAGAGGACCCATACTCATACATACCATGTAAGTCAAAACCGCTAGGCCTGCTGATGATACCATTTCCGGTTATCAAATTAGTCTTTATTTATTAAGTTTTAACTCCTTTTATTTTTATATTTTTTTATAATTTTTATTCTAAATTTGTATTTTTCATTTAAATTATCATAAAATATAACGACATTATTTGCATCATTTGATAACGGTTTCTTAGTCGCAGGGGATGACATGAAAATTATAAAAAAAAAATTAAGACAATTAAAAGATTAATAATTCAATTAACTTTTTTTAATATTTAATAATAGAAAGAAAATTAAAAGAAACTAAGCTGAACTTAGTATCTTTTGTTTTTAATTTAAATTTTTTTAAGCAATACAAATTTATGCCCTTTGAGCCTTTTTTTTTTTTTTAATAATACCACCTTTGGGTAGCTTGTTTTATTTTATGAAATATAATGTAGCATATTAACATTTTGCTATTAGATAAATAAAAGTTGGATCACATTTCTTAACATGAATGCTACTTCTTGACCAAACTCATACACAAACTATTTTTTCTTTTTTTATTTAAAAATGAAATTTCGTGGAAAAGTAGGAAGTGAGAGGCTGAAAAAGACAATAATCAATAATCAAAGAGAGGAAATTATAGCACTACGTCAGGGGAAGTAATAAGAATAAAAAAACCACTCCAACCTTTTTTAAGAAAATTGCTGTTATGATTATACAATTGGTGTAATGAATGTCTTTTAAAAAAAATTATGTGAAGAATAATATATATTAATGTACAATTTTATAAATACGATTTACGTGATTTTGTTCTGAAATAATATATATCATAAAAAAAATTACCAACTAAATTTAGCTGTATCGTATTTATTAAGTAGAACTTTTTTTTTTTACTGTTGATGGTCAGAATTAGATAACGGGAAAATAGAATTCTGACATTTATTTATTCATTCTTAGGCTGAAAATTTTGATTGACTTGCTTTTCATTATATCAAAAATTTATTTCTTTCCCTATTGTAAGATACGACAAATGGTAAAATCCAATAAGAAAGTTCTTTTTTTTTTCAGCCAAAGAGAAGCTATCTTTATAGCAATGAAAGGTGACAAATTTTAATTAAAAATGTAGTATGAAACATTAGTTAAAAAATGAGTTTATATAATCTCGATTACAATAACGTGTAAACGAAATGCATTAATCAAATTGGACCATTACAGAGTCTGAAATGCGATCTCCAATATTTAAAAAGCTAATTTCATAATACCTTTAATAAGATTTACTATTACAAAATAACCTTTAATTAAAAGAGTGTTAAAATTATTACAAAATGCTCTTTTAAAAACATGTTAAATTCTTTTGAACTATTTTCTTGAAAAATATAAAATTTTTACGAGGTAGAATGAATTTTAATCTAGTCTTAAAACACTTATTTTCTAATGATATATATATATATATTTTTAAATAAAACTAGTTTTAAAGGTTAATGTTGGTTTGTGTGTTTATTAAAATTAAAATTAGAGACCGAAAAAAAATATTTTTAATTTTATAATTAATTTTTTAATAGAATAAAAAAAATTCTATTTAAAATAACCTTTTTTATATTGTAGCAATAAAATAAATATAAATAAATAAAATTAAAATCTCAAATGATTAAAAAACTAGCCTTTAAAATATTTATCAAAAAAATAAAATAAGTAATAAAATAAATTTGTTAGTATTTTTTTCTTATATTGTAATAGGTTATATAGAAAGGTATTTCTGCAAATGAAAATTTATTTGGTGCAACAAAGTTTAAAAAGTATTTAAGGACGATTAGGTTATTTTGTATTTTGGGGGTGGGGGTGCAAAGAGATATTCTTACTCTGTATGAAGAAAAAACTGGCACGGCCGTTAGAAGAGAAAGGCCCAATCCAGTCGCTAAAACCCTTGCTGCAGCTTTTTCTCCGAGCTAAAACCTAAAAAACGCTTCCGTCGTGAGCCTCACTCTGCAACCACCGTCGTGTTCAATTCCAAATCGGCCATTAACGAGGTATTCACGCTCTTTTGTTGGCGTTAATTTAGTTGATTTAATTTTCCTCGTATCCCTTTATGCGTTTGATTTTAGCCATCGTAACTTTTAATTTTTTTTGTTTCATATGAATTTCTTATTTGCTGTCTCCCCGATTTTGTTCTTTTGTTTCGTATTCAATTTCATGATTGTAGTTCCTAAATGGCAAATTGGTTGAACTTTATTTACCTTGCAGGCTGGGTTGTGGAAGATGAGTTTGATATCCCAACATGTTCGCACTAAAAACGAGGTTAGTAAGAGCAAGAGGGAGGTTGTAGATGATGTCAAGAATAATGATACTCTGAAAGTGAGGAAGAGGAAGAAAGAATTCGAGGGAGAAGAAGTGAAAGAAATGAAGAAACTTGAGAGCTTTTTGTTTGGTTCTCTCTATTCCCCTGTTGAGTTTGGAAAGGAGGATGAAGAAGTGGAACCCGGTAAGGCTGCTGAAAAGGTTTCGGATTTGTTTTTCACTGACCGTTCTGCGGATACTGTTCTCTCAGTTTACCAAAAAGAAGATGCTGACTTGTCTGAGGGAAATCGTGGACATGATGATGAACGTGCTTTGCAAAGGAAACCTGTGTGGGTGGATGACGAAGAAGAAAATGCCACTGTGAACATTGCGAAGGTTTTCAGATTGAGGAAGTTGAGGAAGGGAGAGGACGAGGATTTGATCTCGGGTTCAGAGTATGTGTCAAGATTGAGGGCTCAACATGTTAAGCTCAACCCAGGAACAGAATGGGCACGGGTTGATTCTAAAACGGATAGAGGTTCCGATGATGAGTCGACTGATGATGAAAACGAAGCTATTGTGAGCCGAGGTTTTGAGGATTTGGATGGTGTTCTCAAGACAAATGAAGACCTGGTTGTGAAGAGTGGTGCAAAATTGTTGCCCGGACATCTTGAGTACTCCAGACTTGTGGATGCAAATATACAGGATCCTTCTAATGGGCCCATAAATTCAGTTCAGTTCCATCAGAATGGACAGCTTTTTCTCGCCGCTGGATTGGACCGGAAGCTTAGATTCTTTCAAATTGATGGCAAGCGGAATACTAAAATTCAGAGCATCTTCCTTGAAGATTGCCCCATTCGAAAAGCGTCTTTCTTGCCTGATGGGTCTCAGGTTATTGTATCCGGAAGGAGAACGTTTTTTTATAGTTTTGATTTAG
This sequence comes from Vigna reflexopilosa, assembly GCA_027742785.1. Taxonomy (NCBI): domain Eukaryota; kingdom Viridiplantae; phylum Streptophyta; class Magnoliopsida; order Fabales; family Fabaceae; genus Vigna; species Vigna reflexopilosa. The sequence continues at coordinate 33,607,893 of CM050926.1, read as the reverse complement.
TGAAAGGTAGAGTTGATAAAATAGGTCCTCTGGTTGGTAGGGAGGAGAAGAGTCTGGAGGATTTTGAAGTATCTCCTGATTCTCAATTGATAGCATTTATAGGTAATGAAGGTTATATATTATTGGTTTCAACGAAAACAAAGCAATTAGTTGGTACACTGAAGATGAATGGAACAGTCCGTTCATTAGCTTTTGCTGAGAATGGACAGCAGTTGTTAAGCGGTGGCGGTGATGGCCATGTTTACCACTGGGATCTGAGAACGAGAACTTGCATGCATAAAGGTGTAGATGAAGGTTGCATAAACGGCACAGCACTATGTACTTCCCCAAGTGGGACTCATTTTGCAACTGGTTCAGACAGTGGAATTGTGAATATTTACAATAGAGAGGAATTTCTTGGGGGCAAGAAACAGCCTATCAAGGCCATAGAGAATTTGACTACGAGAGTGGATTTTATGAGATTTAATCATGACTCTCAAATATTAGCAATCTGTTCTGGCATGAAGAAGAGCAGCTTAAAATTAATACATATCCCATCCTATACTGTGTTTTCCAACTGGCCACCTCCTAATAGGAGCCTGTATTATCCTCGCTGTATTGATTTTAGTCCTGGTGGCGGTTTCATGGCTGCGGGAAACGCTTCAGGCAAAGTTTTATTGTATAAGTTGCACCATTACCAGCATGCCTAAGGTGGATTTAGAATAGTGGCAGGTTTTGAGAGGTCTTAGTGTACTTTTTTTGTTGGAAATTTTGAGACTTGATTTGTATTAATCATTATAAATCAATGAAGCTTCCTGTGTTTCTTCTTCTAAGTTAGAAGTTACCAAGCTTCATGTATTTTGTCATCAATTTTATTGGGATTTAGCTGTCCTCTTCTGTTCAATTTTTTAATATCAATGTTCATTTAGTTATATGTTTGTTATAAATTGTGTTGTCATTCTTCAAAAGGGTGTTTATTTTGACGTTCGCGTATCTTTTAGTGACATGGTTGATAGGTGATTTGATTATTGTGAAATCGTATTGTTTTCTGTAATTGTAACTTGGGGGGAGGGTGTTCAGGTTATGGGACTGAATTCTCGGTTTTTATTTCTATGACATTCTTTACCTATTTCTTGTCATAATGCAAAATTTCAACAAATGGTTAGATTTAGCAGCAGAAAAGGAATTTTTTATTGATCGGAATCAAGCTTAAACTAGCTGTTTCCCTTGAAGCTATTGCTGTTGTAGTGAGATCTTGAAATCCTGTTTTTTAGTAGAGTTTGATCTAGCCTGAACAGGTCAAATTACAGACCTTGAAGCATTGAAGCCAGATTTGTTGAATATTTCATCATCCTCCCAAATAATGGTAAAGGGTCAAGTGTACCACGAGCCAATCTTGTATATTACCAAGGCACAAGAAAAAGGACATCTGGATACCGTATCATAGCGTCAGAGAAATGAGACATTGATTTCATTGGTTAAAATTTTGATGGAGCTTGTAATTTCTGTAAAAGTGTTACCCCAGTCAGTAATCAAAACGATTAAAGCTTAAGGTGATATCTTGCAAAGTACCAACACCAAAAACTCACGGTGTGTAGGTTAATAACAGATGAAATTTGGGTGAACACATGTTAGCATTTTCATCATGCATTTGAACAAAAGTGTGAGGAAAGATGAGTTGATAATTGAGTTATTACCAATGTGCAGAGTCTCGCAAAATCGATTTTGTTTTACACCCATGACCAAACTTAATAAAATCCACCGTATCGATTAATTAGTGTTTTAAATTGATCGTCAAATATATGAAAAATTCAAAATAATTTATTAGGAGCAAACATGTAACTCATTCAAAATTAACAATAAATATATGAAAATTAATGGTGTTTGCTTCCAAGAAAAATATTTTGATGGATATAATGTGTGGAGATTTTAAATTTGTGGCTACTGGATGAGGATTGTGAAATAATTGAGGTCGTGGTAAAAAATAATAATGGAACGCAATTTTGGATATAGTTTTACGTTGAAAATAGTTCTACAATGATCAAGAATAGAAGTTAATGACAATTTATATGCATCTTTTCAGGATCAGAATTATCGAAGTCCGCTTTACTCCAAAGCGCCCTAACAATGTTATTTTGGTAGATTAGTAAGTAGCTTGAGGTCGGAACAATGAGGCAATAATCTTATTATACAGATCAATTAATATTAAGAAAAACACTCTTTACAATTTCTGAGCACAGACTATTAAAATTAAAATAACACAATATTAATTTCCATGACCAAAAAAATATTCTAATAATCATATCATATCAGTTACACAAAACAGTTAAGTAAAATTCAACGTTTTATTTAAATCGAATGCTCCATTGGAATCATGTCTATGGAAGTAAATATGAACACTAAGCATCAATACCTTTTGAACATGATAAACTCCAATGATGTCTGGTTTTGCAAGCAACTTCTTAATTTTCTTTTAGGGAGTTCGCAATATCAATTACAAACCGGTATTTGACGTCTCTATTTACGAGCCTCTCAAGAGCTTCATTAGCATACTCGATTGGAATCACCTCTATCTTTGGGTGAATATCGTTTGCAGCACAGAAGTCAATCATCTCTTGTATATCTTTTGTACCACCTGTAACGCTTCCGGCAAGAGTCTTTGATCCTGTCAAACAGAAGATGCATATTTATATGCAGTTCCACTGCATCAATAAATTGAATTCCCCGAATTGAAACTGATAATTCCTACAAAACTATGCCTCAAAACAAACATACCTATATTAAGGCTTGCAGGGCTGAATTTGATTTCACTAGGGAAACCAACTAGGACAAAAACACCATATGGCTTCAAAAGTGACATGTAAGGATCAAATGGGTGATCACCAGATGCTGTGTCGATTATAAAGTCCAGCGATTTAGCCAACGCCTATATAGGAATCACCATCAATTTTTACGACAAAGAAGTACGGGGTCTGTCAATATCAGTGTTTTGTTCATGATCTGATGAAAATGTTGAGTAGATGCTTCATGTTACGCTTACCTTCATTTCCTCTTGATTAGATGAAACAACGAATTTGTCTGCACCAAGCAAGGTCAGTGCCTCTTCTTTCTTGGACACACTAGTGCTAAAAACTGTTACACTCGAACCAAATGCCTTTCCGAATTTCACTGCCATATGACCAAGGCCACCAAGACCAATCACCCCAAGAGATTTTCCAGGCTGATTCATCTTGTGGCGCACCATAGGAGAATAAACAGTAACCCCAGCACAAAGCAAAGGAGCTGCTGAAGCCAATGGATAGTTTTTTGGTATCGTGAAGCAGTACCTGCAGAAGCAACACTAAATATGACATGAACCAGAACTATATCTGTAGTTAGTATAAAATCAAGCGTACATTCAGAGCAGAAGACATTGTAAAACTCATAATTAGCATCTAGCCATCTGTTAAGTTTACCTCTCATGGACTACTATGTAACTTGAGTATCCTCCTTTTGTTATTGTACCATCAAAATCAACACCGTTAAAAGTGAAGACTGATCCCTTGGTACAAATAACTTCTTGTTTTTCGTTACAATACTCACAATCCCTACAAGAGTTGACATAAGTCCCCACTCCAACATGGTCACCAACATTGAAACGGTGGACATCAGGGCCAACCTTTGTCACAATCCCAGCAATTTCATGACTGATATGAGAAAAAAAAAAACATAAGAAGATTAGATAAAGTACATTGGATTCTCAACGACTCATCCATACACACGAAAAAAAAAAGCGTGCATACCCAGGCACAACAGGATACTTTGAGTCACCATGTTTATTCCTTGTCCAAATTACATCAGCGTAGCAAACTCCACAGTGTGTAATTTCAACATGAACATCTTCGCTCCCAAGATTCCTTAACAATCATATTATCATAATAAAAAGGTCAGAAAGTCGACTTTTCTCTACAGATAAGACAAAAATGATAACCAAAATACATACATGACCAAATTGACATCAGTATGTGGCATCCAACATGGAACCGCAACTGGTTACTTTTGGAAATAGGGTTGCCATGAAAAAAAAATGACCATTTACAGAAAACATAAACTCCAGCAGTCCATTCTATAAAGGGGTATCTGAGAGGAAGATACCTGCGACTGAATTTGTAAGGTGATAGAACTCCGGATGCATCTCTTGCCGCCCATCCCAGGCACTGCTCATCAACACCTTTGGAACTCATATTTTTTCTACTCCACCATAACGCAATTAACTATCAGTTTACTTTTCATGAAACTAACACAGGAAAGTTCAGCAAGAATTTACAGGTTATTATTATCCTCATGTGCCGATAAAAGAAATAGTATTATCCTCATGTAACTTCTAACAAATCAGAGAAGTCAGGGATAGATAGAGAATGCCACATGCCATAGAAATGGAAAAATGTCCATGGATTGATATGCTTGTAGTTGCAAGAAAAATCCCTAGTCATCAATATTCAATCACGAAAACTGTATTTGACATAATTATTTCATGCTTGCAAGTGTTAAGACCAAAACTCACAGGCTGAGTTGACAATATCGGATATAAGAAGGCAACGAATTACCTAATTCATAAATTAAATTAACCCAATCATTTAACGATACATCAACAGACGAACATATTAACCCTTTTCTTCAATTCAACAATGGTAGTAACCTTGTTTATACAACAAATCCATATCCTAAACTGAAATGGCGGAAAGTTACGAAATAGCTTTGTAAAAATTTGCGAAATAGTTTTGTAAATTGTAACAGTTCGCGAAGAAGAGTCAACAAGAGAGTCACCTGTGGTGTGTTGAGTAAGGATCCACGAATGTGAGGATCGGAGGGGATGAAGATGTAAAATAAATTACCCCTGTGATTTTCAAAGGATTACTTTTATCAGCAATCGAATTAATTAAAGACAATTTTATCAAAATCCAGGATTCTTTTCACATTCAGATTTTATTAATTAATATTAACACAAGAAATAAACTAAGGAAGACTGAACTCTAAACTAAATCCTTAAAATGTTTAAATTTATAATTAATAAAGTATATATATATATATATATATATATATATATATATATATTCACATTTTTCATTTTTTTTAACTACACTCGCATTATATGATATTTAAATAAATGTGTAATTTATTTTTTTCATTTTCATAATATGATATGCGTCTTTTTTATTTATTCAAACATATCATATTTAATAAAACTTAAATAAAATTATGAAATTAAAAAATATAAATATTAAATATTTTTTCATAAAACGAAAAGAATAATTTAATTATAGAAAAGTGTTTTTATCTTTCTTTCTAAGGTCCTTTTAGGTGACTCACGTCTGACAAAGAATAATCAGGAAAGAATATATAACTTGTAAAGTTAAGTTATAATATAAAATAAAAATAATGATATTTAGAAAACATATTTTTAAAAATATTTAAATATTATTTATGTGTAATTAGTAATTGGTGCAAAATCACTTTATAATTAATAATAATAATTATAAACATTATTACAAACCAAATAATAACACATAAATAATGATTATCGTTATCCATAAAATATTTTAAAATAAAAACTATTACGCTATTGGCGTTAACAAAAATTGACAAAAGATAAGGCGAGCAACTTCCATCTGAATAGTTTTTTCTATAAAGTTTGCTGGGTAGGTACGTGTTTGAAGATGATGAAAAAATTATTTTTACTGTTGAAGGATAGATATTATGAACAGGTAGCCACTTTGGCAGAGTTGGCAAGTCAGCTTCAAATTTAAGCATTTGAATGACTTGCATGACAGAAGGCCTGAATCTGTAATTTGGATGAGCACACCAAAGACCTATACCCACTAACCTTTTCATCTGTTCATCATGAAATGCTCCACACAGTTTTGGGTCTGCAACTTTCAACATCTCTCCCAATTCATACATCTCCCAAACCCATTCCACTATTGATACCTTCCCCTCCTGTGCCTTTAGATCAATGGCTTTTCTTCCACTCGCTATCTCCAATAACACAACCCCAAAACTGTATATGTCAGATTCCTTATAAGCTTTTCCTGTGATCACATATTCTGGTGCAATGTACCCCCTTGTCCCAGCTATAAACGTTGTTTGTGACCCCTTTTCATGAGCCACCAACCTAGCCAAACCAAAATCACCAAGCTTTGCGTTGAAGCTTGAATCCAACATTATGTTGCTTGATTTTATGTCCCTGTGAAGAACACATTGTTCCCACTCTTCTTGCAGGTATAGCAACGCTGAAGCCAAGCCTAGAGCTATGTTATACCTCACTGGCCATGTCAAGAAACCCTTCCCATGTAAATGGAAATCTAAGCTTCCGTTTGGCATGAATTCATACACAAGAAGGAGATCTTTTTCTCTATGGCACCAACCAAGGAGTTGCACCAGATTCTTGTGCCTCAACTGGCTAATGATCTTAACTTCAGTAGCATATTCCTTAACCCCCTGCTTTGATTCTCTCGATACCCTCTTGATGGCAACGTAGGAGTTTAAATCCTTCAGAAAACCTTTATACACGCCACCGAAGCCTCCTTGTCCAAGCTTCACCGACTCTGAAAATTTACTTGTTGCACTTTCCAGTTCATTGTAGCGAAACCTCTTGGGTCCTATTCCCTTTTGAAACTCATCATCCATTTTTAGATCAAGTTCCAACACTTTTTCATTCCCTTTTATCCTTCTCCACATCAGAAAACAAGCCAATCCTAAGAAAACCCCCAAACCTATCCCAATTCCTACCCACTCAACTACTTTATTATCATCACCTGAAGTATCACCAATTTCTATTTCTAAGCCTGAACTAAATGACCATGACTTCAGAATATGCTCCTCAAAATAGTATCCCGCAGCTGCGGAGAAGCCAACCATAACCCTCTCTGGTAAGTGCTTTCTCAAATCAACTTTGTACGAAAGGCTATTTTGTATTCGACCATATTTTTGGTAATTGTAGCCGGTGAAAGAAGCAGTTAAACAAAAAGTGGTAGAATTGTACTCAATGCTACAATCATAAACCACATCTTGTGACATAACAGCTAACCATGATGCAGTTACATTGGACTTCATAGAGTTGAAGTTCATACCTACATGAGGGTCTTCGGGGTCCCATGGATTCTGGAAGGTGTCAAACTCCACTGCCACAAATGAGTGTTGAGTTGAGTTCAACACTCTGTCACCATCCACAAGGCCAAGACCACCACCTTCCGTGATGTTATTCAAAAGGGGAAGCCCAGGATCCGCCAAAAAGAATGCCAACCCATCTCCAAACTCATCTTCATTTGAATAAACAGAGAACGAAAAGTGGGTAGTGAAGTCTGCAAGTTTCCCAGAACTCTTATCCCAGAGATGCATCGGTATAACAGGTATGACACGTCCAACACTGTAACTGTTGTTATTCCCTTCCCTGTTAGATGTGAATTGGATTTCTGAACCTGAAACTGCTGCGTCTCCTCGCAGTTGCAGCCATGCATCATTTTCCCAGAACTTGAGGTAGCTACACGATAGTGTATTTGTAGAAGGGAGGAATGAAACGGTTGCCATTGCATAGCACAAGATAAGAGTTAGTGTGCTAAAACCTCCATTCCCCATGTGCCAGTCAGTCACTTTTGCCATCAATCAAAGGCTTGTCATGTATTATATATGCAGTAATTTCTTTTCACTTTGACTTTTATGTTTTTTTATATGATTTGTCTGATATTCGTACGTGCTTCGTAGGAAGATACATGGAATAGTCGAGTTTAAATTTTGATAACCAACGTTGGAAACAATCGAAATACTTAGTAACTTGCACAATGCCAATGTCATGCTTGGATGTGACGACGACGTCTTCTGGCTTTCATGATGCAACTTTATATTCACTTGAAGCCTTTTCACCGTTATCTTCAATTAAACTTTTTTTTTTCTTTATCTTATCTGAGCATTTCCTATGATGCCCAATTAAGTTTTATTAGTTAAGGATAAACTGAAATCTAAACTAGGATACATTTCAGGCTGTGAAAATTCATCTGAGCAGGGTCAATACTGATGTTTTAAATAAAGAATGTTTGCATTTTTCTTTATAAATGCAATTATATTTTTATATAATATTTTTTTTTGTATTTTAGTTTTTCAAAAGTTTCACATATAAAGTATGATTCACAATATTTAATGTGAATATTTCATTTTGCTGTTATGTGTGAAAGTTGAAACGCTTAAAGTGGTGTGTGATGATACCAACGTTGAAACGTTTACCTTGGACAGCTATGAATTGGGCATAAACTGATGACATTGTTCTTAACCAACAAAATAAGAAAAAGTATGACTCTAAACCAATGCTCTTGCTTGGCTAGCATTGTGGTTTGGGAAATCTTTGAATAAGCCGCTGCTTATGCTCTCGCAACCAACAAATTGAAATACTAAGGACAATCACCTTCGTGTTGTTCTGCTTCTATTAAAACAATTCTTCATATTTATTATTTATCCATGTATCAAAAAATAGTCCTTCCTACAAATATAAAGAGTTAAAGCTTTGTTCACTTCCAATTATAAATTAAATTTGAAAGTAAAGTTTGAATAATTTAATTTAAGATTTAAGATGAAAATAAAGAAATTTGAATGTAAAGTGTGTAAATAATTTTGTCATATAAAAAGAATTCAATACATTAAAATAGAATATTACAATTTTATCTTTATAATTAATATATATATATATATATATATATATAATATTATTATTAAACTCTTCTCTTTTAATTCTGTTTTCATTTAGCATTCTTTCGTCATTCATTGTGTTATCTGAATAAAACCCAACACGAAGCACCAATATAATTTTAAACAACATTTTTTTTGTTGGTGGACTTTAAGGATTCAGGTTTCATTTCTACCTTTGAGATTTAGTTTTAGAAGTAGAATTTTAGTTTATAATTTTTTAAAATGATAAAACTATTTCATAATAATTTTAACTATAATGACTTGATTAATGAAAAAAAAAAGTTAATTTTACCACAACTTTATGAATCTACATATAATTTATAACTTTCTATGGATTCAACAAAGAAGGTCATGTTCAGTTTTGGTAGGCATTCAAATATTTAACGTAACTATATATCTGAATTCAAATCCATTGGTTAAACTATATCTAAACATGGCGTAGAGTAATTATTAATGTTTGAATCTCTTGATGATGTAGTAGGAAATATTGATTAAAAAAAAGTTTATGATTAGTCAATCTAAATTGAAATAATTATATTATTTTATCTTATCTCAATCAATCTTACGATTACATATTACAGCAGTATTCAAAGATGCATTGAAAAAGAAAAAATAAATTGTTGACTTAATGGTAAAAATAAAAATAAAATAAAAAAAATCATTTTAGGTTCAACTTCCTCGTTTGGAGAGATATAAAGTTGACGTAAAAGATTTGGAAGAAAAAATAGAAAATTTAAAATTAAATATGTTTTTAATTTATGAATTTTAAAATCATATTTAACCTATATTTTAAAATATAAAGTTGAGTGAAAGCCAAAAACAAATAAAAATAGCATAACTTTCCAGCCTGTTGATTATGCACACTATCTGATTCATATGAATCTCTTTCTGTAGGCATCCTCGTACTATAATAATGAGTCACAAAACTATAGCAATTCACCACTATTTAACAACCAAAGCACAAACAACTATCCTTACAGTGTTCTTTTGTATCACTGATCCTTTATCTCTATTCATATAATTAATTTCACCATTTATTTTATTACACTTATTTTTTAAAATGTCATAAAAATCAATTTATAATATATAAATAATTGTAAAACTTATTTTATAAATGAGTTTATAGAATTAAATTAGATTTAAAATTTATTTTCAACATTTGTATTCTAATTTTTTTATATTTTCAATAATCATAAAAAGTTTAAGTATAAATTTAAGTTTTATATTAAATAAAAATAAACATTTTTACCATATTTTATATTGAATAAAAATGAGTGCTTTTATCATGTTTAATCTCATATGGATTAATAGTTAAAATTTAAGATAGTTTAAATATTTATTTTTCTCTATTTTTTCAAATTTTTTTCTTAAAAAAAAACAAAACATAACGAAAATCTAGCTTCAAAGCGGAGAATGTCTTTTATATAAAAAATAATATATTAAAGTTTTTATTTGAAGTAATTGTTAATTTATTGTACAATTAAACTAATATTTGAGTAATTTTGTATATAAATTCTGTCTCAAATACTCATCATTGAGCAACATATACATAGACATAATTTGATGGATGTGTGTTTATCTATTTGTGGGTGCAGAAGAAATGGGAAATTGGTATTAGTTTAAGGGTCTGTATGAGACAATTAATTAATTAATTAATTAATAAAAAGTTCAGAATGACAGAGTGGGTATATTTTAAAGGGACAATTTGATTATTAAATTAATAGATATGTTAATTAAATGGGGCATGAGTTTGAGTCGGTTTGACTAATAATGGGTATGATTTGTTGATGATTGACACCTGGCTATAGCCTTAGTTGGAGAGGTTAAGGGATGGATTAGTTTAATAGCATTCCTTAAATAGAGATTAAGGAAGAGTGTGAACATACACAACAATTAATGAGTTCATTCATTGTTTAAGGAAACAAGATATCTTGATTGGGCACAAAATCTCTATCACGTGGCCTTTGCCCAATCACTGCAATAAGTTCCAAAACTGTCCTATTCAATCCCAATATTAAAAGGGATTAATGTTTGGGTTTAGTGCCCTTTAATAAAGCATTATAATTAAAGATGGTATTGCTCACTTTCTTTATATATAATGTGGTAGAGGTGCACCTATTCTCTAAATTAATTTTACTATGCATAAAATATATGATGTTATTATAAATGATAATGTAATCAACAATTTTACCTTCCTTATGTTAAAAGTGTATAAATTTCAAGACTGATGTTAGATATTTATGAGTGAAGTTTTGATATTATACTAAAAAAGTGAATTTTAAGTATAATGTATCCTTTACAAATCATATTTTTAAAATAAAATTTACATTTTTTTATATTGTGTAAATTTTTTTTATTTATAAAAAGTTAATAATAATAATAATGAGATTTAAGTTCAAATTATATGAAAATTTAATATTATCTAATCTAAAATTTTAATACAATAAATTTATATGTTTTCATTTTTATATAATATTTAACTTTCACACTTTTTTTTATTTAGTATGAAACTTAAACTTATATTTAAATTTTCAACTAAAATAAGAGTTTTTTATATTGAATCTCGTAAAAGTACAAAAGAGTTTAATAATATAATTAAGGAGATCTTGATCTCTTGATTTTTTTATGTATATAAATTAATATCTAATTTATTTTTTTTAATTCTAATATTTATATATGTGATATTTTAAAAAATTTGTATACATATTTATATAAATATTTTCACATATAAAATATTTGTTAAAAATATGCTTATGAAAATATGAGAGTTAATTTTAACCAAACAACTATCCAAGTTGACTTGTTATACGTAATGAATATCGAATGGCTTGTGGTTAAAAGGTTCCATGGGATTGATATTTTCTTTATGTTGGGTTCACAGCTAAAAACTCAAGGATATTACTGTATGTTTGGTCCTTTAAATATAAATTGATATTGATTTTTAGTTTTTTATTAAATTAATTTCCTAATTTACTACGTTAAAAAAGTTAATGTCATATATAATACAAAATTTTAAGATTATAAATTTTTAAGTTTTCCTTTCTTATATACTATTCAATTGTATTTTCTGTATGTATAATTCTAACTCATACTTGAATCACAGCATAACACCATTTCAGACATTAGTCGTAACTAAAATTGATGTATAAAAGTGTTTCTTTAAAGAAAATAATATTTTTTGAATATTTTCCTAAATCATATAAGAAAACTGGATAATCATACATACATGATAACAATAATTAAACTTTCTAATTCTACAACAAAAACGTATGAATGTAATTTAAATCTCAAAATTTTGAACGCTGAAATGCGCATTTTAAATAGTAATTAAATAATAAAAAGTTATAAATCAAAGTTCATAGACGAGATTAAAGTAAATTTAAAACAAAAATGAACATATCTATATATCTTACATTGATTACAAAATAATATATATATTAAAAGAGTTATTAATGTTTATAAATTTATTATCAAATATATTTTAACATTAATTTCTTATATTTCAATATTCTATTAATAACATAAATTTATGATTTTACAATAATAACAATAGTGAAAGTAACACGTAAAAATATAGTAATCATCATTCCACTGAAGAAATTCTTTATACTTTTTCAAAAAGATAAAACGAAGTATTTTTTTCGTCCTGACAAAGTAGTAAATTTTGGAAACATATATTGTTATAAACATAATTGTTAGATTTGGAAACATACCTTCCAACTTATTCTCTTTTACTTCTAAGATTGGTATTAAGTTAGAGCAAACATAAACTTGTGACAAATTTATTAAACTCAAATGAACAACTTTTGATACCATTCGACAGGTTGAAATGTTAGGATAAAAAATATATTTAAACATAGTTAGAAAAATGACGTTAATGAAATAAATTATATCTATGTCCTCCTTTTATATATTTATATATAATATTAGAAATAATAAAAAAGTGATTTTGTAGTTTTTATTTAGAAGTAAGTAATGTGATAATGTAATTTAAGAAACTTTTGACAGCGCATCACATGTACAATGGTTGGGTTTCATGTAATTGGAGACATTTTCAGATTGTTACTATGTTAGCATTTTTCAAAAGTAAAATATAATCTCCCAACCCAACACAAAATTAACAATGACAAATAATAAAGTATTTAAACATAAACGCAATTTTCTCACAATATATATATATTTTTTTCTCACAATCCTTCTAAAATTATTCATTTTTTAAAATTATATTATTTTAATATAAAATGAGTTCAGGAGATCATATGTTTCCGTTGTCACCAATAATTATTTAACAACATTAATTAATCTAAAGTTTTGAATCTATGAAAAGCTTGTTTTATGCTCCTATCAATCAATCATACATACGGTTCCACTTAAACCAAATTATAATACCTCTCCCCTCAACTTGCTTCTGAAATATGCAATAATAAATAATTATTTCCATTTTGGAAAAACAGACGAAATAGGAAGGGCATCGCGTATATAAAATTTTCTTCTTTTCCACCCAAAACAAAAGAAGGTTGATTATTATTATTATTATTATTATTCTTATTATTATTATTATTATTATTATTATTATTTTGTTGAATAGAAACATATTTATCTGGGGATGTTACTTGCAACGGATACAATTGTGAATAATGGAAAGCAGACGGATCGAAGAGCCATTTTCACGCTTTTCGCCAAACCTAAAAGCAGGAAAAGTAAGCGCCCTCGGTTTTGGAAAGCACACGTGTCGCTTCCCCATACGTCACACTGTTGAACATTACAGGGTCCCCACGATTCCTGGACGCTCATATAGTACTAGGTTTAACACTCACCCAGTCGCACTTCTCTACCGCATTCCCACTCGCTCTCTCCTTCCGACACGTGCCCATTGCTATCAAAATACCCTCGCGGATCCTCTAACGCAGTGCATATCATGCCAACTCAAAACGCAACGGGCGAGTAAGCGTGTGCTTTGTACTCCAGCGGGTAAACCTCGTATGCCTCACATGAAAACCACTAAAGTACTCAGAAAACCGCTTCTGAAAGAAAACCAGAAAGGGATAGTGGTTGCGACCTTTGTCCAAATAAAACCACTCTGGCTTTCCATATAAAGCATATATAATAGTATTGCATCATGTAACTCTCCTAGGATTAGGAACATTCATCTACGGAAATCTTGTCCTTCTTCTCCTTCTCTCCTCTGCTTCTCTCTCATTACAACCCACTCCCATAATTTTCAAGTAAGTTACTTTCATCCTTCTTTGACTTTTCACTGTTCATGGGGGTTTTCAATTTTCGCAAAAACAAGAGAAAATTGTTCCTTTATATACTTTCTCTATTTCTTGATTTTTAATCGTTTTTTAAGCCAATTTCTTCTCATTTTCTAAATACTTACTCTGATTACTGGTATTATTGTTCAATAAGTCTTGTTCTTGACGATCTTAGTGAAGTTTGTTCACTGATCTAACAGGTTAAAGGTGTGATATTTGTGATTATTTTGAACTAAAGATGGGGAGAGGGAAGATTGCGATTCGAAGGATCGACAACTCCACTAGCCGACAAGTGACTTTCTCAAAGAGAAGAAATGGATTGCTGAAGAAAGCTAGAGAATTATCAATTCTTTGTGATGCTGAAGTTGGATTGATGGTGTTTTCCAGCACTGGAAAGCTTTATGATTATGCAAGCACAAGGTAATTAATCAAGATCAGTTTGTTTTTAAACAAAATATCTTAGCCCTTTCGCTTTAAATCATGGAAATTGATCTATAATTCTGGGTGCAACATTTTTTAAACTAATATATAAAGAAAGTGAATATATAAAACAATTAAGGTTCACTTTGTGGTTGGTGTCATGTTTTGCTGTACGAAACATTTTATATATCTGCCACTTGCATTTGGAAATAAATCTGTGAGTTCTTTAATGTTTGCCTCCCTCATGTGATATGGTTTAGGTTGATATAATAAGAAATACTCTGCATGCGCTTCTGCATGGTACGGTGTTAATGTCCATCACTCTTATCCTGATATGCATTTATAAGTATTTCTTAAGGAAAGAAAACTATAGAAACTGTTATTCATAAAATCATCTCTTATTCATAATCTTTCTTTGCCTTTGCTTTTATGATAAATTATTGAAAAAGCTGTTCTTCCACGCATGAATGCGACGATTGTTCCGCATGCCATGTTTAAATAAAAACTATGAAGGAAAGACAGACAACAAAAAGAGTGAGGAAACAGAAACAAAAACAATGTGGCAATGAATTATAACGCGAATGACATGTTGTTATAAAGTTTCTTTAACCATTAGGCTATGTTTTCCTGTTATTATATATCTCATATAGAAGAGGCATGGATGAATGAGTAAAAAATATGCTAAACCAGTTAAGTTTAGTGAATTGAAACCCTAGCTTGAACATGGTGCTGTTGATGTGAAACACTACAACAGTTCCATCAGTAAAACATTGTAGTCCAAAATGTTGTCTGTTAATTAGGACATGAGACAGTTCTTCTTGAGCACCACATTAACATTTTAGTGTGGAGGATTTCCCTTCAAATGTTGTTGGTAAATTTTAAATTAATGCAGAATCCTTGTGTTCTTTTGGGATGAATCTAAAAGTAGAAAGGATTTGATCTAGAAGAAGACAATGCTTGAAACCATTAAGTTTAAGATGGTAGGAGATTAAGGAAAAGAGGTTAAAGCTAACCTAACATGGTTTAACTGGTGAGTTGAATAAGGTAATTTCTTTTCATATGTAACCTAAACCTACTCATCATTTTCATAATTTGTAGTAAACCTAATTGGTATGTTGGCAAAAACAGTGATAGAGAGAAGAAAAAACCAATTTGTTTGTCTTGCTCATTGTGAGGAGATAAAAGAATGTGTGGGAGCTCTCATTGGAAAAACCTACCTTCGTAACCAATTTTCATATTAAATTTTTGAATAAAAACTTAGAAGTAACATTAAGATAACGGTATAAAATTTTAAAGTGTTTGTTGAGAAATAGATTTTAAACTTAATTCAATTTTATAAAATTGATTTGTAAAATAAAATTTACATTCATTTACATATTTTAAATTGATTTGAGACTTTCAACCTTTTAAAATAGTATAAAGTTATTCATTATTTAATAACCTTTTTATGATATGACTTTCACAGATATATCAATTGTATCAACAATAAAGAGTAAAATAAAGTATCTTTTTGATTAAGATTGTGGTGTAATACAATATACACTACCCGTTAATTGCACTTGATCAAGAAAAGAAGAAACAATTTGTAAATGGTTTTTGTTTTTGTTTTTAATCAAAGCCTTAGAGAAATAAACAGAAATAATTGGTTGAGAAAAATTCAATGAACAAATTCTAGTATTATAATCCTATCAATTCTCTGCTGATGTAATCTTGTCACTACCTAATATCCTTCTATGCAGTGGATATGCATTTTCTGTAATTCAATTTATCCTCAAATTCTATAACAAGTAAATATTTTATTACCATTATGATCTCTAATTTGACAGAGTTGTTAAGGAATTAAAATTATAATTGATTTAGGTCTAATGAGTTAATATTTGAATAATTAAGTGTGTTAATGGTATAATTTGAATATAAATCAATTCTTAATTTTTTGCACGATAGGTGATTTAGTAAATGCAACATTTTAATTTTATCTAATATCCAAATTCCAGCTCAACATGTCAAAGTTGAACAACACTAAGTTTTATCCTTTTATATTTTACTAATTATTATATTTTATTAACTCTTTTATCCTTTGATCTTTAAGCATTTGTTTTATTTTAATTGAAACTGAATCCAACTATTTTCTCCAAACATAAATTAATATTCAATTGCCATTTTTTGTTATTATTGCACTAGTTCTTCCCGATTCAATATATACTTCAACTAAATTTATTTTATTACTTGTAAACTTGAGAAAAAGTCCTTATAGTAAATAACTACACATAAAAATAAGTGAGATAAATTCTTTCTTATATATATTAGGGAAAAGGAGTCACTACGTGACTCTTTGTAATTTTTAAAATAGAAATGAAAAATGAAAAGTGATAAAAAGTTAAATTAATAAATAATATGTAATTTTTTATATGCTAAGATAAGAGTGATTTGAAGAAAGACTTAACAAAAATAAGATTATGAGACAAGAATAATAATTCACTGTGATAATTATTCATTGGTGAGGTTGGATGTAGCTAGACTTGAACTCTTGTATTTTTATTTTTCTTTAGATGATTCAGTGAGTTGGTAGTGTAATATAAATATAAACCTAAATTGAATTAATTCATGAGAGATGATTAAGTAAATTATGACTTCTCATTCATAGTTTACACAAGTACATTTTACACACTAATTATTTGACAAATTTACAAACAGGTTTTATTCCTTTTTCTGATAATTTATTTTGTTTCAAGAAAATCCAATTATATTTTGTCTAAACTAAAATTAATATGCAATTGTTCTTTATTTGAATATTTTACATTAGTCTTTTAGAATTTGATACTTCAATTAATTGACCGTTTACTCAAAACTCTATCTTTTATATAACCTAATTGTCTTCATAGTTTTCTCACCAAAAGTGCCATGAACAAATAGGAGATAATACATATATATTTCATTTCGCATACAAAAACCTATGAATAATCTATAATTCCTAACTTCCTTAAACATCATATTCATTTCCTTTTGTACAATTTGGAATAGAAAATGAAACTAAGATTCTCTTTTATTGACATATCATCAGCTAATACAAATATTCCTAATATATTCCTTTATTTAATCCCAAACCCCATAGAATACATCATATAAAAAATTATTTCAAAATACTAAATCATAAATATACAATCTCAAATTAACCTCTTAAGTACATGAACCAATATACCCTTGGCTTTGCAATGATACCCATCTGTAATTCATGTTCCCTTTATGGAAGTTGCTTGATTCTTCCAAATTAGTGCGTAAATATAGATTTTTGCAAAGTTTTGGATAATACTTTTCCAAAGACCCTATTAAGGATAAAGGACAATCTTCCTTATCTTTTTAGTATTATCTTTTGTAAGGACGAAATGAATTTGTTTGATCTTCTAACTTAATGAAAATCTTAAAAAACTTAACGAAATCACTTTTCTTTCTCTTAAAAGTCTTGCATAAAATAAAAGTGATATCATCTATTCCCGTATTTATAGATAACATAATGTGACACTCTTAATTTTATATCCTACTCCAAAAATGTAGAAATAAACTATTGATATTGCATTTACTACAAGGAATTGGAAATGAACAAGATTTTGATGGAAATTATCTTTTCTTTTTGTTTTTGCTTTCTGAGGTTTTAATCCTCCACACATATATTACATCAACATTTAAACAAATGTTATTTTTTCTTCTCCTTATAAACAATTTAAAGTTGGTGGGTTAGATGTTTATGACGTTTTTCTTGTATCATTTGAGATATTTTCCTTAAAAGAGGTTAAGACAACAAAACTTATTTCAATGCTTTCTTTTGTTCCATTCTCACCACGTCAACTTTGATATGTTGTTAGACGAAGTGTTTCATTTTCTAACTTTTGAACATTTTTGTGATTATTAGAATTATGGGAATTGTGTGTTGTCTTGAAGATATACCCTCTTTGATAGTTCTTTTTTTTAATTTGAATTTGCAATTGAAAAAATTATTGGTCTAAAGTCCTTATATTTCTTGCAACGAGGAATAGAGTTGAATATATCCATTATGAATAAAATATTTAAAGAGATGTAATTAGAAATGACTTCTTTCTATTATTGGTTTCAATTAAGTGCTGTTAAGAAGTTTTAATTTTAAAAACATTTTTTAATATAAATTGAATCTTAATTAAACTAGAAAAATGTAACATAAATATTAAAGATAAAAATTAATAATACAGCTAAATAAAAACTCAGATAATTAAAATTATTATACCCAATCATAACAATATAAAATTTTGCTACTCATCACTGTTACAGCAAGCCAATTCTTTTGAAGGATGATTGTTGATGAAATTTTTAAAGGCGTTTTCCAACCATGGGATTTCTAAATCTTTCCCAATATTGATTTTCTGAGTTACTCACAGTAAAAGTTGTATTTGGCCCAAATAAAACAAAAAATTAGTGATTGGTCTTTTTGGTTAATGTCTTCTGCTTAAGCAAAATAAAAGCCTAGATTAAGCATGTACAGTTAAAAATGTAGCTAACCACTGTTTGCTCACATAAGCAAGCATTAAGCATAGCTTAGTTGAATTTATGAGAGAATTTTTTGCTTATATATTTTCTTTCTATGGAGACTGAAACAATCATAAAACACATCAGAATGCCTATTTTATTTAAATTTCTAAATAATTGCTTATAAGACTCCAATATATTAATTTTTTTTAGATAATTAAGATTCAAAAGTATAGGATAGGTGTTCAACAATTGTTGTTAATACAACTATCAATACATAGCTTAAATATTTAGCTCTAATCCCAATAATTTTTGCAATATATATATATATATATATATATATATAGAGAGAGAGAGAGAGAGAGAGAGAGAGAGAGTACATTAAATCTAAATTCTCTGTACAAGAAAATCTAAACAAGACAAAATACATCAAAAGCAATAATTGTTTTGTTTTCCTAGAAGAAACGAATTAAAAGGAAATAAAGGCCATGAATAATTAGAAATCTCTAAAGCCTTTTATAAGTTGAGCTTTTTTAACCATTGGGTATAATTTTAAAAAAGGAAAAATTTAAAGGATGTAAGCTGTATTTTAAAAATGATTTTGTTTATAATTTAGGTTTTAAAATGGTATTAAAGTAGTATTTTGAAAAACAATTATTATTTCTTTACAAAATTGAAAATGCAACTTTAATTGGAAATTGACTTTTAAAACAACATTTTTTTTAGTAAAATTATATTTTAAAAACGGGTTACTGATAACTTTTAAATTTTGAATTACTTTTCTAATAAATTCCCAAATTTGCCTACAAATAGAAAAAAGAGAGAGTCATTCTTGTAGATAAGACATTCTTGTAGATAAGACATTCTTGTAGACTCATTTTTTACTTCGAGTAACTTGTAGTTGATTTGCTAAAATAGGATATTTTCACATCTTCAAAGTCTTCAATAACTTTAAAACAATTTATCCTCTCCACCATGAAAATAACATTAAAGTCACAAGCTTCTACGATAACACATTAAATTCACAATTTAAAAGCTAAGCATATGTAGATGTCATCCTTAACTATCTTTTAAAAAAAATGCAACATTTCTTTGAATGACTAAACTAAAATCATAATGAAGTTTAAAAACTGCGTTTAGTTTGTCTCAGATTATAAGATGGACGCTTCTTACAATAACTTGAATTTTGCAACGTGTTGATCCACATCTTTGTAATGTCTCTGGCAGCATGAAATCTGTTTTTGAGCGCTACAACAAGCTAAAAGAGGAACATCATCACCTCATGAATCCGGCTTCAGAAGAAAAGGTAACTGTTTCTACAGCATTCTTCTTTCCATTATGGTTTCAGCTTTGGTCGTTGTGTTACGTTTTTTCTTAAATCCAGTAATTCACAAAAGATAATTTAGTTCAGTTTCCTTCAAATGATACAAAGTACCAGACTTCAGAGTTTTGAGGCCGATACACAGGTCAATCTATTTATGCTTTGTCGTGGCTAACTACAAATTGCTGATATTAACTTTATTTTTAGAAGCATCATTCTTAGTCTTAATGAATTTTAGATCTAACTAAATTTTTTTGATATATATTATAATACTAATAAAATCATACAAACAAATATGAATAAATAAGAAAATAAATAATATTTAAAAAATGATATTATTAATGGTTGATCCTAACATTTGAAAACTTAATATACAAATTCTGACTTGTAGAACTGCAATTAAAAGAACAAAAAAACACAAAATAAAGTTTGATAAGCCTTAAAAATCAGCACAAAAAATAACAATCTTAATAAGATCAAAATAGTTTAGAGAAGAACACTTTCAGAGAATATGTCACTTCAAATGATAACTAAAACATTTATATTACCATGATATGATTTTAGATAAAAAAAAATGCTTTTTCAATGTAGACATAAAGCAGGAAAAACATAGAGCCTAACCTAGATAATAGTGAGCCAACTAGGCATAAAGCAGTGACTCTCGTCAGTTGAACATCCCTTAGAGAGTGGACAACATGACCGTAGGAATACACCCCTGTGATTGGGACTGCCACCATGAGCATAACCACAACAATGAAGTTGTGCACAACCCCGCACTACCATATGGAGTTGTGACGACCATGTTCATAACCATGAGAAATACCACCAAGAGTTATCACTGTCACCATTACCAATTGACCGGTACACAATCTTAATCGACTAAAGTGCAAGAGCAACTCTCCGAGTACATGATCAGCTCGACGTTTAGATGACCGAGTATAGAAGCAGATTAGTGTTCCAACACCAAAATACACAAGCAAGAACAACCCATTATTCCAGTGCCAAGTACAAGAGCATCTCAACGTCCCAGTATCATACAAGGGCATCCCAACGACAAAAGAAGCGCAACATTTCAATGTTTGAGTAAAAAAGAAGTCTAGTATTATAGTGCTCGAGCACAAAAAAGAAAGTTGACATGTATTCGAACAAGAGAAGAGCACGAAGTATAAAAGATGCTCAACATTCCAGTGCTCGAACACAAAAAAGCAAAAATAACTCGAATGTATGGTGATTGATCCTAAAATGTCACTCGACGAACTAGGAATTGGAACAATAACGCTCATCATGGGATCGATAATAGAACATTCAGTCCCTTAAACCCTTCAGCGGGAATGATTAGTCATTCCCCTTAAATCTCGACTGAGGAGCTTATGTTCCTACTACACCCAATAACCTAATAGTCTCACATCGCTTAAGAATTAAAGTCAAACACAGTTTAAATACTTCTCTCTCCTTTTGAAGTTTCACACTTCAAAACGGACAATACTTTGAATATATGATGATTAATCCTAACGATATTAGTTGAGGGCTTGAGATCGGAAGACCGCCTTTAAGCACCAAAGCAACACCCTTTTACATCACCTACTTGCCTACCCATCCAATCCCCCCACAATCGGAAAAGGAGAAGGTTTTTTATCTCTATTTTATGGAGTTGCAACATTAACTATTGACAAAACTCCTTGGAACTTTGATGGCTATCAAATTGTGAGGCTCCACAATCCATCATCCCTACCTTCTTAATTCTCAGGCATTCCCCACACGTTCAAAGACCCTCTTAGTCAGTCACACTATGCTGCTACACGGTGAAAGTTGAACCCCATGGACCTCTATTGCTTGATAAGCTGAGCCCTGCCCTTAACATTCCTCGCCTTCTTCCTCGATCAATACCTTCGGTATTTGTTCTTACCAACGTAATTAGGTCCATATTTCTCTTCACATCCGAATCATTTTCTTGATCCAATCCTTTCCTCCATCTCTTTCTCTAACAACTGCTGGAATCATCCCAATCTACCTTTCAGATCTTCCATTGCTTGAAAATTCTAGTAAGTTCAGTACCTGATCACACAATTTCACCCCACTTTTAGAGTCCGTCACTTCACTTTTCATGTCAACCTCTATTGCCAATACTTGATTCTTGTCTACCATCACTGCCTTCTCTATCAATTTTGAGAGACCACGGATCACAAAGTCCCACCTCTGTTTGCACCTCCTCTTTTAATCAGTTCAAGAAAATATACATAAAATGTTGCTCAACTTCCCTAAAAGAGCTCCTGAATATCTGAGAAAATTTTCAACCATATCTACAACCGCCTCTATTTGTAGCAGACATAGAAGGATTTCAAAAGGGATTTTTGATCAAGAAGGGTTGGAATCTCTTTACAGCGTTGCCTTGAATTGCTCCCAAGAAGTATGTTGGTTGTAATTACCCCTTTACCGAAACCAACCCAAAGCTCAACCCTCTAGCGTAACTATAGAGCTTGCATTTACTTGCTGCTTCTTTGATGCAAAAATACCGTTCCAACTCCCAGCCCACTGGTCCACCTGAATGCGTCTTCTCCCAACACTAAGAAATGGGAATCTAAAGTTAAAGTTTTCTCTATTGCTCCCTAAACAATTGTCGTGGACTCCTCATTCTGAGATGTGACATTCTGCATAGTTTGATGCCCGCTCCCTTCAATTTGAACAACAAAAATATCAATCATTCAACCATTTCCTCAACTTCCTTGAGTCGAACCTCTTGCACCTTGCAGTGGATCTGTCGCTCCTTCCTATCTTTCCCCGATATGCATTCTTCCTCAAAACATCCAATCTTGTGCCCATTTCTCATACAAACCACAAAGGCTTAAAATCTTTATTTGTTCGCAATACCCATAAGTTCGTAATGCAGCTTTGATACCAATTGCTAGAACTGGATCATAATTGCAAACAAAGGAATGAATCATTACTGGCGAACCCTAGTTCACCAACCTGCCCCCGTGTACAACAAAGAGTGAATTTCTGGATGCCTGATAGATCTGAGCCTCGTTCCCTTTGTTTTGGCGAATTACAACCGCTGTCCTTTCAGCTTAACTAACTCTGACTGACCATAGGGAGTGAAACCCTCTTCTCAGCATCATAACCAACATGGTGCCCAGATTTAGAATGAGAAAAGGCCAAAACAAAGGTAAAGGACATTGATATTTTTAGGGAGCCTTTGGTAAAATGCGACTATTTAAGGAGGGGTAAGGAAAGCTAAGGAGAACTCATCCATCAAATCAAGAGGTTAGACAAGAAACTTCAGTAACATTTATATCCATTTAATTACCTTCTTCTATACAAACTGGAGCTGGTAGATTCCCACATTGCGTCTCACAAGACATCCAGGTTCCACTCTAGAGTGTAATACACTACATTAAATCTTCCCTTGCTGTTCTTTTAAAAGCTATTCTCTACAATCAGTTTGGGATAGGCATTGCAGAATTGAGAAAATATTGTATAGGTTAAAGCCATAGTAATGACAACTTCATGTGCCAAAACAATAACAGTGGACCCCATCCCCTTCCCCTCGAATTTCTATGCTCAAAACGACACTAGTTGCTCTCTAGGAAAAGCCACTAGTATGGCAATTATACAGGTATTCAAGCAGCAGTTTTCAAGAGACCCATCCGTCCTATTAGAAATGATACAAGAATTTATAACCATTCAATCCATTAGACACAGCCATCATGAGTTGTCATAATTCTTGGTATGTATATGGTAGGATTTAAGCATCTCAGCCTCATTTATTTTTTTTTCTTGACAAATATTTCTCTTACATCAAACAAAGAGCATTTCATGTAACCAAACCAACGTCAAAATTTATTTCTTCGTGACTAAGCTTACAAGACAGCTATTTTGCTAAAATATCCCAAAATTAAATCTTGAGGTCACATACACATACAAAAGAATGATCTGGGAAAGGAACCCAGAATCGGGCATGCAACGGATCCATGCCTAGCACAAAAGGCCAGTGTGAGGATGGAAAAAAAATAAGTGACAAACCTCAGAAAATGATGATGTAAAGAGGACAATAACAGATATTATAGGCAATATGAGAAATTGGCAGAAAATTTAAGAAACTAAAAAATTATCCAAGAAAAATACAAACCAACGTAAGTTAAGATAACTGACAGGTACAAACTAACTTGACAAAGCTCATCTTCCTTGAACATGAAAATGTAACTTATTCACCTAACTGAAGTCTATTATTAGTGAAACAATATACTTAGGGAGATTATCAAAAGCAAGGTTAGAACAAACAACACCACATGCAGCAGAATAATAATTTACAGGACCATATCAGAAATAATTTTAGACTTAAAAAAGCATCCTCACATCACATTGGTTTTCAACTCTAAAGTAACAATGTTAGTCCTCAAATTGTCTAGCTGGCAATTCTTAGATTTAAAATAATTTCCTTAAGTAATAACTGTTTAATTGATATCTGCATTTCTCTTCTTGCTAGTTTTGGCAGACAGAAGCAGCAAGCTTGAGGCAACAACTTCAGTATTTGCAAGAATGCCACAGGTAAAAATATAAATAAACTAACACCCATTAGTTGCATAAATGCACTATATAAGCAATCCATATATATGCAATCGAACAGGATATTTCATCAGAGTTGACTCCAGTAAAGAGATATATGAAGTGACCAAGTAATGAATATCTATCAATGATTGATTAAACTAGAAGGTTAAATTTACAAAGGCACCTTTCTTCAATTCTTCAACGTGTTACATCACTTTACAAATCTACATTCTACATAGCGTCTTTCGGTAAGAAAAAAAAAACTGAGGGCATAAATAGGGAAAAGGAAAATGGCAAATTTTATCATCAGCCTTTCTTAATCTCCATTACAAGATCCAAAAAAGAAAATTGAATCCATCTTTACTTCTTTTTCTCTCTCCAACCATTTCCAGAGAATGAACTTAAATATATTAAAAAGTAATTTACATATTTGTCATTTGTTAGTATGTCAATCTGTCCATGTCAAACGCTCAAGGCACCCCTCGTCTGTATGAAATGAAGATGTTACAAGACCCATAAAGGTTGACTCAATAGCTCATCACCGCAAACAATCGTATGGTAAATCAAACAAATTTGTTCTACAGACTCTGTAGAGTTTTATATCAGTTAATTAACCACGTGATACCATCTTGGATTGATATTTTTATAAAGTGCTAATGGACAGCTTAGTTTCTTACACAAATTACAGAAATGCTTAAAAACTAATTTCAGAAACTCACGATATTTTTTCTGCTAAGTGATAAACCAATCTAGCGTTGAGAAAGCATTTCAATTTTTGTTTCTTTTGGCAATAGCAGGCAATTAATGGGTGAAGAACTTACGGGTTTGGGTATCAAAGAACTACAAAATCTGGAAAACCAACTGGAGATGAGTCTAAAGGGTGTTCGCATGAAAAAGGTACGATGGTTCAGTTCAAATTAAATCTCTTCCCTTTAAGATTTCATCCTTTTATAGAAAATTTATAACTTGCATTATCATCTATTTCCCTCCAGGATCAAATTTTAACAAGTGAGATTAAAGAACTGCGCCAAAAGGTTTTTTAGGAGTCTCGTTTCATTCTTCCCGATATTTACTAAGGTTTTCCTAAAAATTCTGACCAATTGTCATTAATGCCATTGTAGGGAAATCTCATTCATCAGGACAATGTTGAACTCTATCAAAAAATGGACCAGATTCAAAAGGAAAATGCAGAGCTACAGAAGAAGGTAAATGATCCAGCACACTATATAAACTCAAAAATCTATCATTTCATCTTTACATAAACGCATGTCTAAGACTAACAAAGGCTTGTACAATGAACAAGTCAGTACATAAACTGACACTTCATATGGATAGGGCCATGTCAAACATATTTCACTCATTTATTGAGCTTAGTTCTAATTATCTAAGATAAAGGCTTAAAGTTTCCTTTATTAGATAAACCTAAACAGAAGACTTGGCTTTTAGGTTTACGGAAGCAGGAGTACAGGTGAAGAAAATGTGGCATCCAGTCCTTCTTACATGGTCAGAAATGAATATGATTTACGTCCACCAATAGGTCTCCAGCTAAGTCAGCCACAGACTCACTACAGTGAACCATCAGCCAAAGTAATGAAACTCGGGTATTCCCTCAAACTGATAATAAATCAAGTCAATAATTTTTCTTTTCAATTTCACAAGACACTAAAAACTTAATCTCTGGGCCAGATTGCAGCTGCATTAGAAAAAAATTGTTCAGTAAACGGGGAGTTGTCATGTTGTGACAAGAAGCAACTATGTTACAACTTCTGCCTAGAATGGTCAGACTTTCTACGAGTTGGGTCTTGTAGTTCCTCAACCGCATTTGTTCCATTCAACTCTACAATGCATGTATGGTACGAGATTATCTATCAAGAAGCTTATGATTGCTGTTAAGGATTAGACATAATGATTGCCCTTGTAAAGTTTAAGCAATAAAAATATCAACAATTGAGCCTGGTGTTTTTTGCTATAAACTCTAAATACATATTTCGTGTCCAATTAAATCCAATTCAGAACACAACCACCTTCGCCTATACATGTAATAAGTAATCCAAAACACATTGGGAACTATGTAGATCAGAAAGTAAGTGACACATAAGTATGACTGATGATTCTTCAAAATGAATTATAAAGAAGTATTGCTAACAATGAAGAGGAAATCAATATCCCCAAATCATACAAACAAATGTATTCTGCAACATCATGTGCCTGCTATATATATATATATATAGTTATGTAGACCAGATCAACAGAGTTAACCAATGACCCAGGGTCCAACCCTTAACCCAGTGCCTCAATTTAAAATATTGTTAAGATCCAGTTCTAAAGTTTGACAAATCCCACGTCAACTTACTCCATTGGAAGTATATCACAATACCTAATGCTCAAATTTAAACTCTTTCTTAAGACCTCTGCATTAGAAATACTCTTACAAATCTCTTTCTCCATGAAATAATTACATATGGAGAGGGATTAAATATATTGCTAGTCAAATAGTTCTACATTTCTTCACTTTTCATCTCTATAAATTTATACAAAGTTAATCTGAAAATTTTCAATTTTTTTTTCCAATTTGATTTTAGTTATTTTGTTTCAGTCCTCTACTATACATTTTCTTCATTTTAGTTCTATAATATTATATATTGTTTTAGTACTATAGTATATCCATTTTTTTTATTTTACTCCTATAATATTTAGTTCATTTGGAATTAGTCTCTCTGAATATATATATATATATATATATATATATATATATATAAAAGTACGTGCAGAAAACATAAATTACATAACACTAATTTTTTATTATTTACAAAAAACAAATTTAAAATTAAAATATTCTTTTCTTACCCCACACTCATTTTGACACCCAGAATTCAGTTTCCCATAGACAAAAATCGTCAAAAATAGGCATGACAGGGAATGAGGAATTTGCATCGAATCGGTGAAATGCATAGATATTTGAAAGAATACAAAATGGTGAAAGTACATTTTTGGACTGACTAGCAAAAAGCTATGGGAGTATCGTGGTTTGATACCTCGCTATTTGTAGCGGTAACATTACAAAAACAAAAGGTAGATTACAGCCATAATTTAAATAACGACATCTAACACTAAGTCTCATCCTATCATTAAGTTAATGAAACTAGAACACAATGTATTTTCTTTACATGAGTTGATTCTTCTTATCGTATAAAGAATTTATTTTGATTGGATTGTTTATAATAATTATAAAATTAGTTTATCGAAATAATTGTTTATTGTTATAATCAATTATATGAAATAAAATTTATGTTAGAATATGATATGCTGTACTAAAAGAGAACTTAAGAGGTTTGATTTGGATTATTTAAAATAATCAAATTGTAGTAGAAAAAAAAATGTGGTTATTTTTATATAAAATGCCAATTATATATTATATTTTACGTCCCATATTTTAAAATATTATTCTTGTAATCATACTACTATCCACAAATTTAAATTAATTTAATTGTCTTTCACATTTAAAAAAAAATATAGAAATTAATTATATAGAACTAGTGAAATTATTATTATTATTATTATTATTATTATTATTATTATTATTATTATACAGTCCAATATTTTTTATGATAATAAAAGTAAAAAAATTATTGTTGTTGTTATTATTATGAAATTAAATATAAATAATTTTTATAATTTTATTGTAAGTAGTTTTTTCATTTATTTTATAAGTAATGTTTAATCAAAATATCGTTAAATGTAAAAAATATCAAATAAAATAGTTTTGTTAAATTTAAACAAATGATTACTTAAAATATAATATGGATAAAATAATTATTTTACTTTTAAAAAATATATTTAAAATATAACATTAAAAAACAAATTTAAAAAAAAAAAAAGCCTACAGTTTAAATAATTATAACTACAACTGTTTGATACATTTACAAGGATTAAAATTATGAGAAAATAAGATTATAGGCAGTTCTTATGAAAAGAGGCTATATAATTATAATCCTAAAATACAATTCAATCCAACGAGTTACCCCAAAATCCAAATACGTGTATTTAGGTTCCTCTAAAATGAGAAAGCCTTTAGGAAGCGTTTATTTTCAAAATTATGAATTTCGATCCCTTCATGTTATTAGATAACATGATATCGTATTGAATTCAAGAGAATATATATTTTCTTTAGATAAAAATCCAGCATGATTCATTTTCGCAACCACTACTTGTATTAGATAAACATTCTTATATAAGAAGATCCAAATCCCAGTTATATTTAAAATGACAAAAAAATTGTTATTAATGTATGTTACTTTCCAAATATATTTGATTATTCAGATTATAATCCAAGATTGAAATATTAACAAAGAAAAATATTATAATAAACAATGTTTAAAATTATTATTAAAAGCTAGCAAGTTATTTTTCCATTAACATTTGTTTCCTCACTTTATTCTCAATAACTAATAGCTTTAAATAAAAAAATAGTTATAAGAGATATCTTCATACTACTTCTACAATTGTTTTTAATAAAATTTGTGTTTGCTTCAAGACCATCAAACAAAAATAAATTCTTCCAAACTATTCTCCACATTACGTACCCATCTAAAAATAAAACATAATAACATAATCAACTATAAAATAGTTTGATTATATATTGTTCCATCATATTAGAAAAAAGTCTTTTGAAAGAAATAACAGTTTATAAACATCTTTCTTCCTTAATTCATTAATAAATTGAGAGAATTTTAGGAGAAAATCATAAAAGATCTATACAAAACTAAAACAAACAATATCTCAAATAAGAAATGCAAATTCAGCTCGAAACAAATATCACATATAATTAAATGTTGAAAGTGAACTTAGTTCTTATGGACATTTTAGGATCAATTTTCTTTACTAGAAGTAAAATTACCTTGTTTTGAAAAGCTATCTGCGCAAATCGAGCCCTTACAGTCCAAGTGAAACAGCAAAACACAGAGCAACAAAATGCGAAACAACAAATCACATAGCAACAACCTCTAAGGAAGTTAGTTACATGCGAAGGTGATGAGATTAAAGATCCAAAGATGCATGAGGGTAAAGCAAAGGAACGTTTTATTTAAAGGTTATGTCATCGAGGAGTTTGTTTGTGGTGAGTCGATTTCCCTTGATACTTTTTTTTCTCTCTAATTTATCTATTCAACTTTTTAAATTTTGAGCAGTGTCTTCTCCTTTCCTATGCCAGCTTCTTGGTGTGTTGTTTGCAAATTTTTATACTCCTTTATTATTATTACTTTTTGCTTGCAATTTTTGTTATTAATATTTCATGGGATCGTGGTTTAAACACACAAAAGTTTACCAAATATTAATAACAGAAATTATAAGCAATCAACCAATAGTAATAGGAGAATTTAACAATCTGCAAACAACACACTAGCAACCTAACATAGGAAAGGAGAAGATACATTTCAAAGTTTTAGAACTTGAATAGATGAATTAGGGAGAAAAGAAATATCAAGAGATAATCAGACTCGCCACAATCATAAACCTCTCAAGGAGCATAACTTTTCAACCAAAAGTTCCTTCTTTGCAATGCCCTCATACTTTTGAGTGTAACCTTATCATCTAAACTTTTAGCCACATCACCCTCACATCCCTCACATGTAACTAACTTCCTCAAAGTTTGTTGATATGTATTTATTGTTCTTAATTTTGTTGTTTTGTATTTTACTGTTTCACTTATTGGACTCGGAGGACTTTGCAGCTCTACAAGTGAAGTAGCAAATCAAAAACAATAAAATGCAGAACAGCAAAACACTAAACAACAACCTCTAACAAAGTTAGGTGAAGGTAATGTGGTTAAAGATCTAGAAGGTAAGGTCACAAGGAGAAGCACGATTGAGAGGTTTGTGTTTGTGATGAACAAATTCCCTCTTATACATTTTTTCCCTAATTTATCTATTCAATTTCTGAAATTATGAATTGTTTTTTCTACCTTCCTAATACTATAGGCAGATTTTCAAACTACCCTATTACTATTTATTTTTGCTTATAATTTTTATTATTAATATTTCATGCGAGATTTAAATACACTATAAGGTTTAAACACAAAATAGGAAAGTAATAGGAAAGTTTAAAAATATGAGCATAAAAAGGGAGAAGATACCGTTTAGAGTTTTAGAAATTGAACAGATGAATTAGGAAGAAAAGAAATATCATAGGCAATTGGCTCACCACAGGTACAAACCTCTCAATGAGCATAACCTTTCAATGAAAGGTTCCTTCACGTTGTCCTCGTACTTCTCCTTATGAAGTTAACCTCTGAATCTTTAGCCATGTCACGTTCATATATGTAACTAACTTCCTCAGAGTTTATTTTTGTTACGTGTTTTGTTGTTTTACATTTTGTTGCTTTTTGCTGTTTCACCTATTAAATTGGAAGAGCTTGATTTGGGCTCCATGTTACATCTCCTTCCAACCAAAATTATGTATGTGACCCATATAATTACTAGAAATCATACTAAAAAGTTTTTTAAAATAGTAAAAATACTCTTCAACATTAGTAAACCACAACTAAGGAACTATTTTACTGTTCAATAACAGAAATATTACTTAAATAGTTTCATTATTTTAAAGACTAGATCTATCTCCAACTTACATGAGTTTCTGATGAATAAAAGTAATATTTTAATATAAATCTCACATTGAGTTCTTTAAATAAGGATCTCATAAATGTGAATTCTTTTTTAAAAAGAATTTGTTACTAAGAAAATACTGAGGATACTTTTATACCTTTAGGAAAGAGTGAAAGAGAGTACTGTTCCGAGGACAAAACTGATGGTTTATTCCCAAGGATTCATAACTGTAATTATATAACAATTATTAATGGTAAGCGGAACCATTACCAAACTTGGTAGATCAAAAATTTTAATTATCTATGTTAGATATATTATCTTTATTTTATATTTATCTTTATCTTTTATCTAGTTAGCTTGTTATTATTTTTTATTTGTATTTTGGGCTTAACCCATATTTCTTCAATTATAAATAGAGAACCATGTGTGTATTTAACACAAGGGAGATTAATCTCATATATAATTTTCACTATATTCAACATGGTATCAGAGCCTGGTTTTTTTGAGGAAAAAGTTTCTGGTGCCTTTACCACTACATCCGCCGTTGCCGGGGACGGCACCATCTACCGCTGTCAGCGGCGCCGTCGTCTACCGCTGTTGTCTACCGCTGCCATTACTGGAGTTTCAGTTTCAATAGATGATCACACGGTTTTGATCGTCTCGGCCATGTGATCACCATATCATCAACTACGCCTTCATCAAAGCTCTTACGCGCTCTTAGCGCCTTTTAAAGTTGTGGATCTTCTCCTTTTTCCGTCATGCATGGTGGCATGTCTCAGAGCTATTTAGAGCGTCGAGGTTGCTCTTTTTTTTTTCCTTGTCAGGTGCCTTGATTGGAATTTTTTCTTTTTATACTTTCCCTCTTTTAGGTTCATGCATGACTTCTTCTGTTGTTGTCTCTTCTGACCTCTCTTTTGTCACCATTGCGTTTGACCCATCCATATATGCTTTTTTTTTTCATGGAAAAGATGGTTTGTGGTTAGTTTATTTATAGTCGTGATGGCTCTCCAACAGTTACCTTTTTATCCAATGGTGGCATTCCTCAAGGACGATTTGCAAGAAGAGATTTACATGGAGCAACCTCCCAAATTTATTGCTCAGAAGAGTCTTTTGGATTGGTATTTCGTCTTCTATGTCATCTTGCAAATCATTAGCAATTTGTTGTCACTCGAGTGCAGAAGCATATATTTTCACTAAGTCTTGATGGATTATATTAATAACAAACTTGATACATATGTATGTACCAGCTTGAGAGGGAGTGTTAGATATATTATCTTTATTTTATATTTATCTTTTATCTTTATCTTTTATCTAGTTAGCTTTTTATTATTTTTTATTTGTATTTTGGACTTAACATATATTTTTTCTGTTATAAATAGAGATAGAGTGTATTTAACACAACAATTTATTTATCCATAACATTACCATTGACATATGAAAGCTAACTAAATTGAGAATCAATTCATGCTAAACAAAAGGTAAAGCAACAAACACAAAAACAATGTTGCACCATATGCTACTTGCAATTGGCATAAATTGGGGGAGGAAAAAATACCAATCAGCGAATTCTCATTACCACAGAATCCATGTAGATCTCTCATAAGTCATAAAAAGAAGAATAAAAACCAGAAACAAGTACATATAGCTCAAAACTTTAAAACAATGGGGCCAAAACACAAGTTCAGGGAATGAAACACTCGCACAATCATACATACGTTAAAAGGCTAATAAATGCATATTTATGAATATGAATTTGAACCGTACCTTGGCAGATCCGTCTCTACTCTATAGCTTCCTCGTTCTCCACGTCAGGTCACAGAACTAAGCATCAAACAGTTCACAATAAGCAAAAGCGTAAGTTGAGTTAAAAACGCGGCGAAAACGAAATAGAGAAAGAAGGAACCGTGTGGTTGGCGACGACAAGCGAAGCACGAGCGCGATCGGCGAAGAGAATGAACGAATGGTTTTTCATTTTGAATGATTCACAGATTAGAAGAGAATCACTCATCAGCTTTTCTCATAGATGAGTCTGGTTTGAAGAAGGGCATGGTACTATTACAACGGCAACGTGGTAGAGAGAGAAGAAAATATCTTAGCGAAGAGACCTTAAATTAATAATTAATTATTGGAGAGGTACAATTCTCTGCAGCAGAGCGAATGGTGACCCTGCACAGCTGTTACACACTGAGTGGAAGTTGATTGCTGATCACTTCATTATTAATTTAATAGGTTTAAATATATTTTAAATCAATGCAAATGCAAATTTCACTTCTCCAAAAAAAAAATATATGTAATGTAACTGTTTAATTACTAATATTTTTAACCATTCTTTTTCTCGTCTTTATTTTTACTAATTTAACAGTAAAAATAAAATATATTCAAATTATTATATCAAAATTATAAAATTATTTTAAATTAAATAATTTTATTTTAAAATATATATTCTACTGGATATAAATAAGCTAAATATTTTATTTCTATTCTTTTAATCAAAAAATTATTTTAATATTGTATTTGCATTAAAAGTAATTACAGTTTCTTTGGATCTTTACAAATTATTTTTATATATTAATTTTGACATTCTAATTTTAAATGATTGTAAAGTTATTATTTATGAAAATATCATATTACTTATAAATATTAAATAATAAATATATTATTTAATAAATTGTGTGTTTAAAAAATATAACTATTTAATTTGAAATAATTTTCGTGGTGTTAATTATACCAGTTATTATTTTTTAATATTGAATTAATTGTAGAAAACAAACAGATTAAGAAATATAAAAAATTTAAAATTAATAAATATTGAATGGACAAAAAAATAAGTGTGTATTCAGAAGTTTCAAATAATTAATGCAATATGAACTATTAACTTAAAGAATTTTACAGAAAACAATCTCAGGATAACTTATAAGTAGGTTGAATTATGCTTGGATAACTGGTAAATTCCACAGGCGGCTCGGTGTAGATGCAGTTTATACTTCATATTCACGTCAAAATTGATTTCTAGAAATGTCAAAAAAAAAAATACATAATTAAGAATTCAGAAAACTTAACACACGCCATATAACATAATTAATTTTTCTATTTATTCATCTTTCAACAATTTTACAGTTAGAGAGGTTCATTCATGTTTAACATTCAAATTAGGTCATAAAATATAATTATAAATTTTGACATATTATTTTAATTCTCTAAAGTTCATTAATTGTTTGCTATTATATAAAACAGAACACGAGGACAGAGCCAAATTAATAATAAAAATTACACTTAAAAAAATATAAACAAATTATATATATTAGTAAAAACACAAGGGTTATTATATTATGTGTATGTATCTTTTAAATCTTTGTGTTATAATACATACTAGCATATTTACCTAAACATCCATTAAAACAAGTTTGCACACACTTACATTAACACTTACACTATCAATTTACAAATATCAATAACTTATACTATAATGCAATGTGTTATAGTATATTTAATCAGATATAGTATGGTGAAAGTATAATTATATTTAATATTATCAAAATTATAAAATATCTATGTTAAATTAATTAAAATAAAAAGAATTGATTTAATTATCATTTTTAAAACAAATGAAATTAAAATAATATATAAAGTCTTTACATTAGATATAACGAAAACTGATGATAGTATCAATATCATATTCAAGTGAGAGTAGAGGGATGAATATGAATTTTATATTCAATTCACAAATATCAAGATAATGCAAACAATAATATAAATTCAAAACACAGACTATATTCAATGTAGAGTGAAGTGTTAACAACCATGATAAAAAAAAAATGTGATGATGAGGATAAAACACAACTTATAATACAAAAACTATTTCTCTCTTGTGATTAAATATAAATAATATAACTTAAAAACAAAATGATTTAAATTGTTACACTGTAATAAAAACTTGTTAAATATAACTCTTGAATGTTATCAACAAAAACAAAGGATTTTTCTCTTTTAACTTAATACCAATTTTAGTCTAGAGTAATCTCGTGTTTTATAAGAATGGTTCAAGTTGGTCAATTCGTTTATAGTTATATAGTATAATATTGATACATGCATAAATATAAATAAAATAAGGAATGTCTTTATTAATGATACAGAGAGGTAAATTTTTTATTAATTTGTTTTTACTTACGTTAATCAATTAATCAATGTACACTGGACCAAATGGTTGTTTGCTTGAAGGGTTTACAAGTGGTAGTTTAATTCGGAATAAGCTATTAGAACAAGTAGTAGGACAGAACTTAAAAGGTGGCTTTAATATATATATATATATATATATATATATATATATTAATGTTTATGAGCTCAATTTGATTGGACTTTGGTTAAAGCTTTATGAGTTTTAAGGTGAACAAAAGATTCTCAGTGGACTGCACGCTAAATTTTGTAGAATAATATAGGATGAAATATATAATAAAATATATATAAGTATTATAATAAGCTTTTTGTATGAAAAATATAATTGTAAATTTATTAACTTTTTTCTGGTGACATGTGACCTCGAAATAAGAAGCTCTAAAATATTGTGGTAGATCATGTTTCTATGATAATGAATTAAATGAGGGTGAAATTGGGTGGATTAACCAACATCTTTTTACTCTCAGTATCACATGTTTTTAATACATTTTCTCTGTTTCACATATTTTTAATATATTTTCTCCCTAAAGGAAAGTGTTTTACGGAGTGGAACGAGTACACTCAATTCTTAGATAGTTTATTTTGTTCTTATTTATTGTTCATTGTTAAAATCTTTCAGTTTGTTCAAAATCGTTTAGGTAGTACTTGCACAATGTATTACGATGTTTAAGTAATTAGGTAATTAATTAAAATAGAATTAAATGTAGTGATGTATGTACGTGAAACATCATATCTTATACTTTTATTTATAATAGTTATTACGAATTTTTAATTTTATGTTTATATAATTACGATTTAGTCATATCTTATTCGATATTATTTGGTTGATTCACAGTTATTATTGACTAAGTGTTAATTTGATTTTTATTTTGCAATTGGTTGGTCTGCCTACTGATTGACCGAATAATATACTTGGTTGATCTGTTAGTTGGCTTGAATGATTAGTTGATTGACTCAAAAGTGATTAACCCAAATGTGGTCATCTCAAAAGGATCGGCCCAAGAATAATTGTCCAAAGTGATAAGCCTAGAGATAATCAATCAAAGGTGATCAATAGTGATCGATTAAAAAATATATTGGTTGGTCTATCAATTGGTCTGAGTGATCAACTTAGTAAACTCATAAGTTTAACTTATTATCCAAAAGATATATACCGAAGAAAAAGAATAATAATAATTTTTTTATAAATAATACTTTTAAATTCAGTATGTAGAACGCATTTCTATTTTAATTATTTATTTTTCTTATGTTTGTTATAAACGTTTATAAAAATTGTATCCAAACATGTTATAAATTGAAATTAAGTGAAAGGAACTTAATTATTCATGATCCTTATAAAAAGCGGTATAAACTAAATTATTATTAAAAGTGTATAATTTTTACAATTTTTTTTATAAAGAAACTTTATATATTTAATAAGTGAGAGTAAATTATAATTAAATATTTTTAGTTATAATTTTTCAAATTAGACTTTACTATAATTTTTATATTCAGAAAAAATATAAAAATATTTAAAATTATATAAATATAGAAATTTTTGCTTAGAAAAAAGTTGTAGTTAGAAAACAAATATTAAAATATAAAAAAATCAAAATTTTTAATTGAAATTTATAAAAGTTTTAAAATAGTAAAAGTACTAAAATTTATTAAACATATAGAAAATATATGAAAGCATAAATTTAGAAAATATAGCAAAATATAGAATTTTTCATTCAGATTTGTAAAATTTTGAAAATAGAAAAAGTATAAAAATTTATTTAAGAAATTTTATTTTAAAAGAAATATAAAAATAAAAATTAAAAAATATAGCAATTTAAGATATTTAAAGTAAATTTAATTATTTTCATCGTATTTAAATATGTAAATGAATTTTTTTAAGAAGATATAGTGTTTTATTATTTAATTATTTAAAGGGTTAAATATGTTTTTAGTCTCTATATTTTTAGACGATTTTGATTTTAGTCCATTTTCAAACTAAGGTACAATTTAGTTTTTCAATTTTAGAAAACTCTAGTTTTTTAAAAAATTTGGTAAAAATGACTAAAACCAGAATTTTCTAAAGTTGAAAGACTAAATTGTACCTTAGTTTGAAAATGGACTAAAACCAAAATCACTCAAAAATATAGGGACTAAATATATATTTAACCCTTATTTAAATATGAAGATGTTTTTTCTTTGCTTTTTCTTTCTGTAGTTTTTTTTTTTAATTTTTTTTTACATAGAATAGTTAGAGTTTGTTTTTTTCCAACATAATACATTGTGCCTAGTATTTATAGATCTAACATGACTTTATTTCTACCTAGGAATTTAGTCTTTTGGAAACCAAAGTCTTACCATTAATGTGTTCATTCTACACTATTAAATCAAAATTTAGTTAGAGTTTTAGAATTTTTTTTCAAAGTATTTAACAAAAGGAAAAATAAATTTTATAATACTCAAACTTCTTAAAATTAAAAAAGAAAAGTATTAAAAAGTTTACATACAAAAACTCCCGCTTCTAATTTTATATTTATTTTCTAAATAAAATTTTATTTAGAAAATAAGTATGTGTGGTATTCTAATAAAACCGTCAAGAGGCACAAAACCTACCACTACTTTGTGGGGCAACCATCAACTATTACACCTTTTGCAGTTGGACAAGCTGCGAGTGGACAATGTTCTCCATCATTACCCCACCAATTTAGACTCTTGTTTTCCATACCCAATGAAAAGCAGAGTAAGACTGTCATAAAAGCAACTCCGCTGTCAAGTGCTGCTGACAGAACATAGTTGTACCTTTGCCACCACTTCTTTCTGTAACGGAAGATAAAGAAGTTGAAAATTGTCCCAACCAAAATCCATGAATTGTAGTTCAATGGTGTTGCTGGTGGCATATATGCAGTTGCTCCTAGGAGAACTGGGAGGTTTATTAGTGGAATCCATGACTTTTTTGGAAATGCTTTGTGCAATAGCCAAACAATTATAGGTCCCAATGCACCTCCAAGGAAAAACCAATTCAATGCACTGTAGTTTCCTAGAGAACCAAAGATCCGCTTTGGTCCCACAAGGCTCCAAATAACTGATGCGTCAAAGAATACACGGTCACCTGGGCATGTCCAGAAACTGTCTTCTGGAAGGAGATCGTCATGACATATGTTCTTTATGGAGTTCAGCAACCACCATGCTACCCCAATGTTGATGGTTCCAGCGAGCATTGTACCTATGAACTATGCATGCGTATATATACGTGTGAATAAATTTACTACACAAAAACTACATAATAAATACAATATCTTTGTCCGCATATATACAAGGTGAGCTGTTTTTGTGTGTGTGCTTTAAGAGCGTACCTGAATTAAGAACATTGATCTTGGAGGGATTTTCATGTAGTGCCCAAGTTTGAAATCAGCGAGGAAAGAGACAGCCTGGGACATGCTGATGTAACCAAAAGTTTTAAAGCATACATTTGCAATCGGTCTTCCCGGGTAAATGAGACCAAAGACATACTCAGTGATGACATTCAATCCTGGTGTCTGAACACACAACAAAGGGCGATGGTTAAAACTTCAAATGTTGTGGTCCCATGAACAACAAACCTTGTTTAAAACAGCAGGAAAGCTCTCAAGCTAAAATTAAATACAAGACGTAAATGCCCCATTTTCATCTTATCTCACATTGCTCTTAAATTCCGAAGTAACCATTGAGAAAGCCTTTTAGTTTTGTCACGAGACATATGAAAAGATGAAGTTTCTTAGTCCATGTCAATTCAGAAAGGAATTTTTTATCTATATGAAATTGAAATGTGTATATATTCATATCATTTCGTGGGTAAACATCAGAAATAAAATATATCATATATGTATGGAAAAGCTTAAGCTTTTAGCACAGTTAGTATTTGAAACAACATTAGAATTCCTATGATGAATGTATCTCGATCTATACCATCAGTGGTCTTTCAAGTCAAGTAGTTTAATTTCTGCACAACTATACATGTCAAGTGCTATCATATAACGAGGTGCAAAAGTTGTAGTCTCTAACCTGGTTTGTGGTGGCAGTGATGATGCTAATAGGAAGGGTAAATCCGAAGGCCAGGGTTGCAGCAAAGAGAAGTCCCCACCAAGGCATTTGAACCTGGTCCTTGAGAAAGATGCATAGTGCTAGAGAAACCACTAGGGTCACAACAAGCAATAAATAAAACCACCAGGAAGGTATGTCTCTGTATCTTTTCATCAATTTTGTGTGAATATCTTCTTCCCCGTTGGAAGAAGCACGATAGCGCTCCATAATCTCTCTGCATATTTAGTTATACGTTAGCATATGATATTTTGTTCAATAATATATCTGATAGTCTAAAAGAATATAAATCGTGTTTCATTTTGAGTTTCAGTTGCTTCATGGTGTTACTAATTAAGAGACTAGACATGAGCTTCAAGAAAATTGTTAAAAAATATTTCCTTTAACCTGATATAACACAAGTGTTTGAGTTATCATGTAAAGCATATAATTTATAAAGCTCTAGCTGGCTTATATGAGTACATTGTTTATCTGAAAAAAAATTCTCAAATGTTAGACATTTTGGTTTGCACAATATGCAACTGTAAAGGTAATAATGACATGAATGTTCTTTAATCATCTTGATAGGTTAATACAGTAAGAAATTACGGATAAGGGGAAAATAATTTGAATGACATTACCTTCCATGGAAGCAGAAGACATGTGTGACGGTGGATGCTACGGTGGCAAATCCAAAGCCATAACTGAGGGCGAAAAACACACTGAGATGAATTCTACCTTGCTTTTCATACTCTGCAACATTCAACTCAAAACGATCGTCTACAATGGCAGATATGTTGTACCTTTGACCTTGGGCTGTAAGCAATTGTGAGGAGAAAATGGGAAACATATTGGCATTGTACACATTGAGGCCCCAATATGCTATAGGAATAACAACATACACTAGTAATGCATAACCCACAAAAACATTGACAATGACAAAGAAGGGTGATATAAGAGGGCTGAACAAGAATGAAGCCACAGCAGCCCAATCAAGTGTGAGGGCTCCAACTCCAAGCCCCCTCATGCCTGACCCTATCTGCTGAGCTGTAACTGACTTGGAGAATATCCAACACACCCATGAGATGTTTGTGAGCGTTGTGAACAAGTATCCAGGGACCACGTACCACAAAATACTGCATAAGTGTGCAAAAAAGAAAAACTTTGTTCTTGCTCTATTGTCATTTGTCTCATGCAATGCTCTGCATTTCAACAATGTCTATAAGTATGTCATGACAAAGGTAAAAC
The DNA here is from genome assembly GCA_027742785.1 of Vigna reflexopilosa. Lineage (NCBI taxonomy): Eukaryota > Viridiplantae > Streptophyta > Magnoliopsida > Fabales > Fabaceae > Vigna > Vigna reflexopilosa. The sequence goes on along the minus strand of CM050926.1, from coordinate 33,567,112 downwards.
TAAACTTTTTACATTACTAATCCATCCACCCATAGAAAATTCATGATAAGTCGAAATGATCTACAATCGATTTGAAATGACAACACCAAACATATTCCAACTCAAGTGACACCCACACAACTTCCACCCTCTCATAGGTCCAACCTTGTTCAAAAATCAATAAGATTTTCAGAAGTTATTTTAAGGTAAATATTTTTTTTATATCACTTTTACATGTTCATAATCCATTTTCAGCTATATTTTGTTTTTTGAAAAAATTAATTTTTATTTTTATAAACAAAGAGAGATTAAAGAATCAATCAGTAAATATATAACAAGCATGAAAAAAAATTTCGATCTTCGTCTACACCTCCAAAATATCATAAATATTTTCACCCTGAAAGCCGATTAAAAATTTACTTAAACTACTTCGGAAAGGTTGTTAAAAATTTTACTCAACCGACTTTCGTAAGTCGGTTAAATTTTTATTTTAGTTTATTTTTTATTTAATAATAATATAATAATATTAATAATAATAATAAAATAATTAAAACATATAAAATTTTAAATATTTTATTTTATTTGATAATAATATTAATAATACATATTAAAAATTATAAAATAAAATTTAATGTTTTAAATTAAAATATTATTTATTAAAAAATAAATAAAACATATTACAAAATTAAAAACATTAAAAATAAAATGTTAAAAATATATTGAATAATTTAAATTGAATACGGTATTTCCAATTAACATTTTTTAAGTTTTTCTGTTTTTAATTTTATAATATGTTTTATTTTTACTTTTTATAACATAATATTTTATAAATTAAAATATTAATTTATATTTAATTATATAAAAAATATTAAATTAATTAAATATTTATTAAATTTAAATAAATGATTTTTTAATTTAAAATATTAAAATTTTAAATTTTTAACATGTTTTATTATTATTATTATTATTAAATAAAGGCATAAACTAAATAAAGACAATCTTAATTAACCTTATAAGTAAATTTCTTAAATGACACTTGTGGGTGAAGTAAATTTTTTAATCGAGTTTCAAATAATATTTAACATATTTTAAAAGCAAGCATGTTAACAATTTTTTTTAATAATTTTTTAACAATAAATTATATATTATTATTTTATTAATTCATATATTTTAAATGACTAAACACAAACTAACGCACATACAATTATAAAAAAGTTATAAAAAAATTGTTAAAAATATTTTTTTTTTCTTTTGGACTTACCAGCAAAAACCAGAACAGGAAGTAATAACTTTTGACTTTTTAGGTAACAATAAGTCCAACTAGATTAGGAGCCTAGGGCTATCAGTAGTATGCGTTGATTAGGGTTGATGTAGCCCGTAGCCATTGACTTCTCTTATACTTTGTAAGTCTTTCTATTGGAAAATTATACTTCAACCACCTTCTTCTCATTATAATTCATTCTAACAATACAATAATACATTAATATTTAATTTAAAAAAAATATAGGTTTAATACCTATTTGAATTCCTCTTTCAAGTGGTTTTATTCAAAATCGTCCTACCTTTTTTGAAAAGTAATAATTATTCTCACTTTTTGAAAAAATCAAGTTAGTCCTTTTGACTAACACCGTCAAAAATAACGTTAGAGTTGCTTCTCTGGACTAAGGTGAATGATGTGTCAGCTTTTATTGATTTCGTGGTAATGTCGTGGTATTTTCGTGCCAATAAGATTAAAATTCTAAGAAAAAAAAAAGATTATATGGGTTTTTTCTTTTACAGAAAATAAAAAGAGGGATTAGGTTTTGTTAGGAAAAAGGATGGCTTCTTCCCACGGATGACTGCGGCTCTGGTGAGGTACTCTGCAACGGAAACGCCGCCACGCCGCCAACTACATTCACCAAGTTCACTCTCAAGTCCGGGTCTCCGGACTACTACGACGTGAGCCTCGTCGACGGTTACAACCTCCCGATGATGGTGGAATCAAGCGGCGACTCTGGCTCGTGCGCCACCACCAGTTGCGGGGCGGACCTAAACCGACGGTGCCCAACGGAGCTGAGGTTTGAAGGCGGCGTTCAGGAAACAGAAGTTTTGCTGCAGCGGCGCGTTTAATTCACCGTCGGCGTGCACGCCTTCGATGTACTTGGAGATTTTTAAGAACGCGTTCCCCAAATCTTATAGCTACGCTTTTGATGATGCTACCAGCACTTTTACTTGCAGCGTTGCGGATTACACTGTCACATTCTGTCCCTCTTCTTCTCCAAGGCACTATTCTTCTATTCTGAGAGTGAAAAATTATATTTGTATAAATTTTCTTCTATATTTTATGATTTTTCTACCTCTAAATGGACACCCATAATCGAAAATATTAAAAAGATAAAAATTTTAAAGTTGGTTATGAAGATTAAGAACATTGTGAGTGTATTTATTTAAAGCAAGTTACGAAAATGAAATTTGGGATTTTGCAGTTTGAAGTCTTTGATGGAATCGGGGCCAGGATCATTGGTGGAAGAGGTAGCAATGGCTACTACTTCATGGATAGCGAATTTTTTTCTTACAATTTTAATCTTAATACCTAATCTATTTTTTTTTTTACAATTTCAACCTTACTATTCCGAAAATGTCACGACACATTGCCACGAAATCAATTAAAAGTGACACGTCATGAACCTTAGTCCAGGGGAGCAGCTCTCACGTTAAATTTTTAACCGTAGCCAAAAGGACTAACTTGCATAATTTTTTCAAAAAATGAGACTAATTGTTACTTTATAAAAAAGGTAGGACGATTTTGAACAAAATTCATCGAAAAAGGAACATAATAGGTATTAAACCAAAAATATATATCTAAACTTTTAATGATTTGATTATCGAGTAGTAATATATTTTTTTCTCAAGAATTGTTAGGTTAATTCTTGGACCACCAATTTACTTTTTAATTTTTTTTGTCTTTCAATTTTTTTATTTATTTTAAATATTGTTTTCTATTTCAATAGGAGAATTTTTTTTTATTTAATAAAAAATAAAAAAATTATTTATTTTAAAATTTTCACTCTATTGATAAAAGCAGTAGTAAATAAGAGAAAATAATTTACATATTAGTAATGTTAAAAAGTATATTTAAAAATACATTATTATTTTATAAATTTGTTAAGTTTGTAATTACCGTTTAAAGAAAAGTTGATAATAATTTTGATCGTTTATAGTGTAAAAAAGTGTATATAAAATATGAATGGATTCAAAAATAATAGTAAAAAATAATTTTGACTGACTTACCGGAAAAGTGATACTTGGACGAGGGTGCTGGGCCACCACATATGGGCTGGTTCAATCACGTATTTCCTCAGTATCCCAGCCCACCCGTATCCTAGCACCTGCACACACGCGCGCATCTTATCATGGTGAGTCAGTGAGTGAGTGAAGGATGATTCACACCTCTAACCTGTGTTGTAACGACGAGAAGCCAACAGGTGAAAAAGGAGATGCTGCGTCCGTAAAAGACTTTGATAATGGTAACTATTAAAACTGCATATGGAGATCCGGACCCGAAAGCGCTTCCGGCGTTGGCGAACATGGTAATGAGCACGTGCTCCTTCACGTTAAACGGACCCGGGTTGAAGGAGAAGGTCTTGGATCCGAACCCGCGGATTGTGAACTTTGTCTTGGGTAGAACCGCGGCCATGAAATGCGCAACGGGGAGGACAGCGACCTGAACGGTGACCTGTGTTATGATAATAGGCTCGGTGCGGTAGGCGAAGAACTGGTTGGTGAAGGAGAGCAAGGAGCAGGAGAGGAGACCCAGGAACCACATACGGAAGGTCCACATCGATTGGGTCGGGTCGTCAGTGTTGGGTACCGTGAGACGAACCTCCTCAATTGGAGACACCTCGCCTTCGTCCGCTTCACTAGTGGTTGGATTCTCTGTGTCGGACCACATGCTGTGGTGTAGTGTAAGAGACTATAGGTTTTTATGCTTGATCAAGGTTTCGAAAAGTTTGAAAGTGCTGTTTTCTGTTCAGTTAGATTTGGAATTGTAATATAAGGAAAGAGTTCGAGTTTTTCATCGAAGTTGACCATGGAAACTCGCAGATTAGTCTTCCAAGTCTCTCACAAGATATTTCCATGCATATACGTAACGAGTGAGCTGTCTTTAATATGGACGTAATGAGAAAAAGATGGGTTTGAAAGAATCGCTTTCAATGTTTTTGTCTGCTTAGAAAAAAGTTGGTTTCTCTCTACAAAATTTAATTACTATCTTTTTATTCAATATTAGGAATGCAATTTTTAATATTAATATTAACAGATTTCAGAAAGCTAAAATCAATAAAAAAAGTATTTGTGGTTAATAATATCTCAATAAATTTTATTATTTATTGAAAAATAAATTTTATTATTTATTGAAAAATAAATTTTAAATGAAATTAATTATGATAAATTAATATATAATATTTTATTTAAAAACTCGAAAAAAAATTAAATAAAATTATAGTACATTTTAATTTAACTTATAATATTAATAAATAAAAAAGTCTTATTTTTAAGATTATTTTAGGTTTTTCAGACTTTTGAGATGGTAATTTCTTGTGTAAATTAATTATGCAATTTCCTTTTACGTAAACTTTTTTTTTTAATTTGCCATGTGTTTGGAAAAACAAAATGAACAAGTCGTCTTGTACAGCGTAATTTTTCTTTGATTTTTTTTTTCATTTCTTACATTTTTTTATTCGTGCTTATCGATGCTATTTTATATTTTTAACAAATATTTTGAAAGAGTTGTGATTTAGTACACTAATTTATTACTTATGATTTTTTTTTCAATGTTTGTACTTTTTGTTTAATTTGCAAGTTTGGAAATAACTTTTTTAGAAATCACTTTTTATGTTTAGCTGTGGTTATTTTATTGGGTGTAGATTTTTGAATTTAGTTTACTAGATTAAAAAAACAGTTGAATATAATGTTGTAATTTTCATTTTTATAATTTTAGATAATTTAATTAATCAAATTATTGTTAATTAAATAATATGGTAAAATTTAATATCACAGTAGTAAAATATATGTTCTCATTTTAATAAAATAAATTGAAATTAAAAGGTTTTGTAACATTAACAACAACAACAAAAAAAATCTATTTTGTAAAATTAGTGTCATAATGTGACATTTTTAGTTGTCTTTCATTTATTATTCTACACTAATGCAAAATCAACAATCAACAACTAAATATAAAGATGGTTATATTGTCTAGTTTATTTACTTTTTTTATTATCATTTAATTAATCTAACTTTGTTATGAGTATGGTGTAATAAACAAATTAAAAATTATCAATGTGATTAATATGTCATGTAAAGTAGTATTAAAAGAAGTTGAATTCATATCCATGCTACAAAACATTACATTTATAAAATAATATATTATTCTCACATAGATTTATCATAACTTCAATTCATTTGTTACATATTTTTAACGATACACAAATATTGAACTCAAATGCATTTGTGTCTAAAAAATGTAGACTAGACATTTTGTTAACATACGTTAGGGTAGTAGACAATTAGTTTATGAAACTTTTATATTTTGTACTATTAAACTGCATCCAATTGCAAAATGAATTTGGATTTGAAAATTTGTGTATGATTCTGACTTTCACACAAATCAATGGTCATTATAAAAAAAACTTATAGCTTGCGTTTACTTTTAAAAACAAATTTAAGGGAGTTAATTTAGCAGGAAAGAGATGTGAAAGTGGGGTTATTTGGATAAAAAAAAAATACGGTAAGAAACGAGAGGATTTGAGATAAGAGTTCATGAAAGTTTCTTCGTGATATGATGAGATTGATAAATTAAAAAGTGTTTAGTTGTTAAAATAAAAAAAATTACCATTTCCATTAATCATAAAAGAGAAATAAAATAAAATATAATAAATGATAAATGAGTTATTATTAAATTGAAAAAAAAATAAAATTATATTGAAATAAAATGTGATCGATAAAAATTAAGTTAAATAAATTGTTGTTTGGTGATTAAAACGAGAAAATAGAAATGGATAAGAAGATAGAGTGGATAAGTCTAAGATTTTAAACATACAAATAAATGAAGGATCTTTGATGAAACTAAAAAATTTAGGAGAATCACTCTTAGAAAGTTAAAATAGATAAACTCTGATATTCTAAATAAAATTCAATTTTTTATTTTTTTTATTAATGAAAATAGCTCAACTTATATAGAATTTTTAGTATCAAAATTATAAAAGATCATTGTAATTACATTTCACTTAAGGTATTAATAATTTTACCAAGCTAATAATGATTTCACTATTTAATGACTAATTGTATCTGAAAGTGTATCAATCAAAAGTTATCCAAAAATAAAGACATGCTTCTAACTATGCTTTGATATAAGTATTTCATAGAAAATCGACCTCCATCAATCCGATAATATAGAAACTCAAGAACATAAAACTCAATATAACAGCCGGTTGAATTCTCATAATTTAATTTTCATTAACACCTAAAATGATAAAACTATTATTTTATTATTATCAACACTCCTAAACATTTTCTCTATCTACTTGATTGGATTTACTGGGAAAAAAATTAATAAAAGATTTTGTCACAGTTTTGACAAATTAAGCACTCTTAATTATCAAATAAGGAATAAGTCATGACAACCGAACCCGAAATAAGAACAATATATATATATATATATATATATATATATATATATAATAACCATACACGATTAATAAAAATAAAATTACACGAGAAGCGCATTTCACACCTCAATGAAACTTTAATCACAGGCACAACGTCGACAATCTTTGCTACACATTAAAAGTACAAGAAATGTGGTGGTAAATAAAACATTTTTGAAAAAAGAGTAACTATTTTGAAAGAGAATAAATTATAGAAACGTGAATCATGTAATACTCAAAATTACTAACCATTTCTGTCACTAATTATACACCACACTAAGAAAGCACATCCATACCAATGACAAGTGCTATAAACCATACGACGCTTGCTATTTACTTGAATTCAAAGTATAGGTCTTTTATTTTTTACATTTTGAATGTACTACAAACAAGTGGTATCATTACTTTGTGGGACAACCATCAACGATTACGCCTTTTGCAGTTGGACAAACTGCGAGTGGACAATGTTCTCCATCATTTCCCCACCAATTTAGTTCCTTGTTTTCCAAACCCAATGAGAAGTAGAGTAAGACCGTCATAAAAGCAACTCCGCTGTCAAGTGCTGCTGACAGAACATAGTTGTACCTTTGCCACCACTTCTTTCTGTAACGGAAGATAAAGAAGTTGAAAATTGTCCCAACCAAAATCCATGAATTGTAGTTCAATGGTGTTGCTGGTGGCATATATGCAGTTGCTCCTAGGAGAACTGGGAGGTTTATCAGTGGAATCCATGACTTTTTTGGAAATGCTTTGTGCAATAACCAAACAATTATAGGTCCAAATGCACCTCCAAGGAAAAACCAATTCAATGCACTGTAGTTTCCTAGAGAACCAAAGATTCGCTTTGGTCCCACAAGGCCCCAAATAACTGATGCATCAAAGAATACACGGTCACCCGGGCATGTCCAGGGACTGTCTACTGGAAGGAGATCGTCATGACATATGTTCTTTATGGAGTTCAGCAACCACCATGCTACCCCAATGTTGATGGTTCCAGCGAGCATTGTACCTATGAACTATGCATGCGTATATATACGTGTGAATAAATTTACTACACAAAAACTACATAATAAATACAATATCTTTGTCGGCATATATACAAGGTGAGCGGTTTTTGTGTGTGTGCTTTAAGAGCGTACCTGAATTAAGAACATTGATCTTGGAGGGATTTTCATGTAGTGCCCAAGTTTGAAATCAGCGAGGAAAGAGACAGCCTGGGACATGCTGATGTAACCAAAAGTTTTGAAGCATACATTTGCAATCGGTCTTCCCGGGTAAATGAGACCAAAGACATACTCAGTGATGATATTCAATCCTGGTGTCTAAACAGACAACATAAAGGGTGATAGTTAAAACTTTAAATTTTGTGATCCCATGAGCAACGAACCTAGTTTAGAACGCCAGGAAAGCTCTCGAGCTAAAATTATAAATACAAGACGTAAATACTTTATTTTCATCTTATCTTACATTGTTCTTGAATTTCGAAGTAAACATTGAGAAAACCTTTTAGTTTTGTCACGGGACACTTGAAAAGATGAAGTTTCTAACTCCATGTCAATTCAGAAAGTAATTGTTTATCTATATGAAATTGAAATGTGTATATATTCATATCATTTTGTGGGTAAACATCATAAATAAAATATATTATATATGTATGGAAAAGCTCAAGCTTTTGGCACCGTTAGTATTTGAAACAACATTAGAATTCCTATGATGAAATGGCTCGTAGCTCGATCTATACCATCCATGGTCTTTCAAGTCAAGTAGTTCAATTTCTGCACAACTATACATGTCATGTGCTATCATATAACGAGGTGCAAAAGTTGTAGTCCCTAACCTGGTTTGTGGTGGCAGTGATGATGCTAATAGGAAGGGTAAATCCGAAAGCTAGGGCTGCAGCAAAGAGAAGTCCCCACCACGGCATTTGAACCTGGTCATTGAGAAAGATGCATAGTGCTAGAGAAACCACAAGGGTCACAGCCAGCAATAAATAAAACCACCAGGAAGGTATGTCTTTGTATCTTTTCATCAATTTTGTGTGAATATCTTTTTTCCCGTTGGAAGAAGCTCGATAGCGCTCCATAATCTCCCTGCATATTTGGTTATACATCAACATACGATATTTTAATACCTGATAGTCTAAAGAAATATAAACTGTTGTCGTAATGTTTCATGGAGTTACATGTTAAGACATTCCATATGAACTTGAAGAAAATTGTGGAAAACTTAAAGCATATAATTTATTAAGCTCCAGCTCATATAAGTATATTGTCTAATCTAGTGTTCTGAGAATAATTTCTCAAATGTAAGACATTTATTGATTTGCACAAATGCAACTGTAGAGTGTACATTATATTAAATCACATTCAAATTTTTTACAACCTGAGCAATTTAGAATTTAACACATTCTACTGTATGTTTATTCCAGAATTTCAAATGCAATAACATCAGTCTTTTTAACTATCAGCATACTAAGTTAATACAGTAAGAAATTAAGCATCTCGGCAAAATAATTTGAGGGGTATTACCTTCCGTAGAAGCAGAACACATGTGTGAGGGTAGATGCTACGGTGGCAAATCCAAAGCCATAACTGAGGGCGAAAAACACACTGAGATGAATTCTACCTTGTTTTTCATACTCTGCAACATTCAACTCAAAATTATTGTCTACAATGGCAGATATGTTGTACTTTTGACCTTGGGCTGTAAACAAGTGTGAGGAGAAAATGGGAAACCTATTGGCATTGTACACATTGAGGCCCCAATATGCTATGGGAGTAACAACATACACTATTAATGCATAGCCCACAAAAACATTGGCAATGGCAAAGAAGGGTGATATAAGAGGGCTGAACAAGAATGATGCCACAGCAGCCCAATCAAGTGTGAGGGCTCCAACTCCAAGCCCCTTCATGCCTGACCCTATCTGCTGAGCTGTAACTGACTTGGAGAATATCCAACACACCCATGAGATATTTGTGAGCGTTGTGAACAAGTATCCAGGGACCACGTACCACAAAAAACTGCACAATAGTGCAATAAAGAAAAACTTGGACCGTGATGAAAGTCCTGGGTCATCTTTCTCATGCAATGCTCTGCGTATATCAACAATTCATTTATGTAAGTATAGTGGTTCGTTAGTACATCAAAATACAGAGTCTGCATACTATGTGATTGCATGTGAAACTTTTATTGCTTCGCACATGTTTCCCTTGTTACATACTTATTTCTCGGTATTCATTTTAATGTCGTTACCTCATAACAGTACTACACAGCTCATAAAGCTACAGATATACGAGTCTCATGTCCTACTTCCTTTAAGGTGTAGAAGACCATCTTAAACATCCACACAAGGATCATCATTTGACACGTTTAAAAGAGTTATCAAGTTTTTTTACTGCATGTTATTAGCAATTGGTCAAAATCAAATAGTCTGTATTATAAGATAAATGTTTCCCATATATGGGTTGTCATTTTCAATATATCAGAGTTCAAGTCAAGTAAAACAGTGATGATAAAAAATCTTGTATCGGTAGTCCATATCAGAATCCCAGTCAAGTAAAATAAAGATTACAAAGGATCTTGTAAATATTATATGGGTCAATTATATCTCACTTTTTAAAAATATAAATTCAAAATTGATCGCGAAACAAGCACGACGGTCACATGCTGCTGCTGCTGCTTCGTAGTGTCGTAAGTCGTTTGCACATAGCTGTTATGCTTAATTGTAATCAATTCAGGACCACATGTTTAAACAATAGAAAAAAGGTGAGATTAAATGCTTGATATTAACGTTATTGCAGTCAACTGTGGGGTAGTTCTAAAGTCAACTGTGCTATAGTAGACTAGAATCTTAGAAACCAGCTGGCCCAGCTCAGTGTTTATTTGAACAAAGTCTTCTTTCGTGTGTTTCTCTCACTTTACGCATTCTAGGAAAATCAAGGACGATTTGGCTAAACTATTTTTATACGCAAATAATGAATCCCCCACCCACTTGCACTTTATCCTCATACAAATTGCTTTTTTTGTGAGTGCATTTTGTCTAAATTCAAGTCAGGTTCATTTATGGGGTAACCTTACAATAGAGAGGTATTAAAAAACTCTCCCTTCTGTTTAAATCTATCCACGCTCTATAAATATTTACTGCGGGGATGTAAGGAACATGTGCATATATTACAAAACATTCTACCAGCAAGTGTACTATGTGCATCATTGAATTTTGAAGAAATATAAATTATAAGTATTAAAAGAATTCATTTTACTACTTATAGAAAATATAATACAATAGTACAGTGAAAAGAAAAATGCTTGTAAAAAACGATAAAATTTAGGATATAAAAACGCAATAAGGAAGTATATGACATACCGGAAAAGTGAAACTTGGACGAGGGTGCTGGGCCACCACATATGGGCCGGTTCCACCACGTATTTTCTCAGCAATCCGGCCCACCCATATCCTAGCACCTGCAAACGTGCCGTCAATTAATGGCCAATTAATTTTATTTTGTCAACATTTTTCACAATTTTAGTCATCTATAAAATCGATGAAATACTTTCTATGTACTGATAACATAGTCATTAAAAATTTAATTAAACTAAGTATTCAATAAGTTTTGCTAGTTGCGCACTTCAGTAATTACGATACATTAAATTAAACTCCAAATTAGAAAATTATATATACGTTACTTTACACAACGTGATAATTATAAAAAACATAATTATTCTCTTACATAAAGGAACTCTAGAAAATTGTTGTTATCGTTGACTTGAACGACTATAAATTGTACAATTGATTAAAAAAATATAGAAGAAAAAGAGTTGAAATAGAGAGGATTATATGAATATTTTAAATCGGTATTTTAAGTGTAATATTATTTTTCTACAGAATATTACTTTATTTTTAAAAAAAATCTAAACTTTGAATCAAATGATTCAACTGGGGTCTAGAGGAAAAAATTAATATATGCCGAATAGAATTTACAAAAGAGACGCAAAAGAGTTGATTAAAATAATAGCATGAAATCGGCAAATCATTACACCATCGTGAAAAGGACCGGTGGGAGAAGACGAATCTTGGATAATCATATATGATTTAATGTTAATTGGAGAATAGTTTAAGAATAATTAAAGTAATTAAAACAATTAGTAGGTGAATGAAGTGTGGTTGAGAGTAACCTGAGTAGTAATGATGAGGAGCCAAGAAGCCAAAAAGGAGATGCTGCGGCCGTAAAAAGCTTTGACAATGTTCACGATACCAACCGCGTAGGGCGACCCGTTTCCGAAAGCGCTTCCGGCGTTGGCGAAGATGGTAATGAGGACGTGCTCCTTCATGTTAAACGGGCCCGGGTTGAAGGAGAATGTCTTGGACCCGAACCCGGGAACAGTGAACTTGGTTTCGGGAAGAACTGCGGCCATGAAGTGGCCAATAGGGAGTGTGGCGACTTGAATGGTGATTTGAGTAATGATGAGAGGCTCCGTACGGTAGGCGAAGAACTGGTTGAGGAAGGAGAGGAGGGAGCATGAGAGGAGACCCAGGAACCACATCCGGAAGGTCCATACGGGTAGGGTCGGATCGTCTGTGTTGGTGACCGTGAGACGGACCTGTTCGATTGGCGAAACGTCGTCGTCTTCTTCGTCTGGCACTTGGGCTGTGACCGGCTTCTCTGGGTCAGAAACGGTGGTCATGGTTAGAGAGAGTAGTCTTGGATGATGCGAAAAAATTATCAGTGTCTTCTGTTACGTTGGATTTGGAAGATATAAAATGAAAAGGATTTGGATTTCCACCTTTCAAGTCCTTCCGTGGGGTAGACCCTTTTTTTTCCAATCAATGTTCACACTCCTTCCACAAAATTATTAAATAATAATCTATTTCAAAATGTGTTAACTGATGTTCTATTGTAAGAAGAGTAGGAGTAATAGATTAAATCCTTAGCGAAATTTATATTTATTATTATTAAATTGCCTGTTGTTTAAAATCCATTATCACCACAAAATATTTATTCACACTTTTTTTCATATATAAATTCGTAATAAATATAACTTTAACATGTATTTATAAGTATCAAAATGAACATATAAATAATAAGAACGTAATCGTAATCTATCATCCAATAAATAAAACTAATAAGTTTGATTAAAGATACTATAAATAAAAATGACAAACTTTAATCATAACTCTGAAACTATATTAAAAAATAATTTTAAATCTAACTTAAATTGGTACTATCGTACACCTATAAATATTTATTGAAAAATATTATCTTTTGTATAAACTTAAAAGGAATGAATATCTTTTGGATTGTGTGCTACTTGTTTTTCAACTTTATCGGCCAAATAGGTTATTTTTTGGGTAAGATTATGGCAAGTGGCTTCATGCATATACGCGGTCAGCACATGTAAACGCATGATTCCTTTACACTATTTCACCAAAAGCTTCTTTCCAGTGGAGTTGCCTTTACACAATAACTCACGGGATTTTATATTTCCAAAATCGTTCCAACTAGAAATTTACTAGTGTGAAATAAATATGTTCTGTTCCTAAAATTGTTTCAAGTTGACATTGTTAATAGAAAGATATTAATGTACTTAAAAAAATAATGATAAACACCTTAATGACGTTTAAAACGTATGTTTTAAAAAAAATAATAAATTTATACAATATGTGTTATAACTAACGGAATAACAAATAAAAAGTAAAATCATATTTTTATCATGCTTCTTGTTTATACTAATTTTTTCAATGTTTTAATATTAATATTTAATGAATATGTTAGTTGTAATATTAAGCTTAAATTATGAGCATGACATATACCTCACAATCAGATATTTGTAATATGATAAGAAGTAATATTATGAAAATTATTAATTCAAAAATATTAAGATAATATCATAAATAAATTTATATATATTTATTAAATGTTGAATTTAAAATATTAAAAAAAAATAGAGACACCAATTTGGACTTTGCATGTAATAATAATACTTCATGTGAGTACAATTCGATGAGCGTACAGATTAAGGATATTAGTGTGCCGTCAAAACGAACCCATCATGCCACTATTGTTAAAAAAAAATAAAAAATTAGACACTTAACTAAAAATATATAATGTATAAACAAAATATATAAATAAAAATAACAAATAATAAATCCAAATATATAATATTTAAGATACTTTTATCATTGATAAAAATATATGTGATTTTTTTCTTCTACTTTTAAATTATATCTCAAATCTATTTTAATGTAATATATACAAAAAAAAAATACACAAAGAAAAACAATCCGTGGTAGGACTGGTTTCAAATTAGTTAGACAAAAGAAAACATTTAAAAATGCTGGAAACTAATTAAGAACAAAAAATAGAGACTCTGTTATATATCAGATTTTTGTAGCTGTGAATAATTTCATACCATTTATAATTAAACCATTCATTTCTTAATCAATGATTTTAAGACACCGAATAATAAGACTAGAAAATATGGATAATGTTATGATTTTAGTACTGAATTAAAATGTTCTGTTAGAACAAAAGTTAAATGAGATTTTGTATCTTATATGACACAGTGCTTCCCTAAAGAAAAGAAAAAGAAAAAACTTAAGATCTCAAAATAATATATTACACTAAAAATGCTCTTAGAATAAACTAAGTAATAGATACAAAAATATATAAAGACAATCATCATATTTATCAAAGTCGTTAACAAGGATACATGGTTCTAAAAGAAAAGAAAAAACAGAAAAGTGACTAATATAGAAAAATTAAATATTTATCACTGAATAGTAAAAATATTATTTTTATTATAATTTATGTATTTTTTTTTTGTCTCCATTTACATGAAATTATATATATTTTCAGGTTCGGAAAAATAAAATAACCACACGATTATATCTTTTTTAGCTGCTAAATGAAAGCGGTTTGAAATTCTTATTCACTTCGTGTAAAAAAATCATTGTATAATGAAATTGTGATATCAAAAATGGTGCAGCAAAGACAAAAGTAATAAAGTGATTATATTCCATGCCAATTTCATTATTTGAAATGAAGATGTTATAGATATGAATAATGATACTTACACAACATTTTATTGACAACATTTAAACATCATTTACGTGTTATTTTGTGATTTGTCCAAAATTACTCAACAATTAATAATAATAATCATAAACACTATCATGAATCAATCAGAGAATAATATATAAACAATGTTCAAATGTTGTCAAAAAAAAGTTGTCTAAATATCATTATCATTAATTAACAGAGAGATATAGGTATCATGACTTTGTTTTTTTTTTTTTTTAGTAAATGAGTCTATACCCATTATCTTACGTTAATTTATTTTCATCTTTTCCTTATCCAAACAATCTATTCCTTGATAGAGACAAAATGTAAGTCCAGAAGTATCACGAAATTTGAAAATTCAACATAGAATAAGTTTAGTATGCATCTGGTATTACACAAAAGATATGTTTTCTAATCAGAACGATGTATATATATTATATAAGATGTATTGACTTTGGAGAATATATGGGGAGCACTTGAATTTTACCAAATTAGCATTATTAATTTTGCTTTTGTTTTATTTGATAAGTGATTAATATTGTATGCTCGTGCAAATTATTATTCTCAAGATATATCATTAGTTATTAGTTATTATGATTGTCAAAAATTAGTTTATAACATGTAGATGGATGGATGTAAATATCAATTTTATAAGTTTGTTATTTGGAATTTAATTGAATTTAAAATTTAATATTTAACATAATATTAAAATACGAGTTAAAATTTATCTTAATAAATTTTTTAAATTATCAAATTTATTGTTTTATTTAATATCAAATTATTTATGAATATTAATTTTATATTCAAAATATGTATGTTTTAATGTAAAAAAATTATTAAAAATTTTATTTCAATTAAAAATAAAATTAATTTACAAAATGTAAATAAATACAAACCTTATTTTACAAATAATTTTTATTAAATTAAAATGGATTTAAAATTTAATTCTTATCAATCGAATTTGTTTTAAAAATTTAAGGGTTCTTTTTTTTTTGTTATTTAAAAAAGGAACTTTAATTAAAATGTTTATTTTTCTTGCATAATTAAATACTATTTGACAAATTTTGAAGTGATATACTGAAGCACGTCCTGATTTGTGGTTAGATTTTGAGGGCTGAATTTGGATTGATATCAATTTCAATCAGTTATTTTGGGTGGAGTTTTATTATGAGTGTAAGAAATTGTCTTTATGATGCTGACCCTCCTATGGTCCTTTTCACTCTCTACATCCATAGAGAAAATTGGGAATCATTCACACTTTGAATTGGATTTTTAATGACATTTTTTTTTCAATGAAAACTACTTGCGAATAATTTATTCTATTCGATAGTGTTAAAAAGATAAAAAGTACATAATAAAGCTATTAATAAATGAAAAAAATACATTATTAAACAACTTGAAAAAACTTAAACAAAGTAATCGATAACTTTTTCTCAGTTCCAATTTGATTTTAAAATATTATTAGTATAAATATCCATTATTCGACCCGTAATAAAATAATTTATCGATTATTCGTTCGATATTTGTTTCAAATATATTTAGGAGTATTTCAAAACCAATGAATAAACGTGAGTATTTAAAAAAATATTTTTATAAATTTTTAAAATAAAATTTGAATAAAATAATAAAAAATATAGTATAATATAAATTAAAATTTAATTTTAATTTTTGATGAAAAATAAATTAATTTTAATTTTTATTAAATTTAACTCAGTAAACTATATATTAAATTTTCTATTTTTACTTTTATAAATAACAAATATAATACTCGTATCTAATCCATTTAAAAATAATTATTAAAATATTAACTAATACATACAAATAATAAATATTTACAAACAAAGATGTCAAACATGCATATTTTATCTAAAATAACAATGAATATTTTTGTCATTCTTAATTAAAGTCAAAAGAAAAAATATAAAAGTTTGATTCTTTCTGCATGTATAAATATTTGATTCTCTAGTTCAATATATATATATATATATATATATATATAATCGATTATCTAATTTTTTATATATAAAAAATGAATAATTAATTATTATTTGAATATAAGTAATATGATATAGTAAAGTAGTAATAATTAAAAATAATAATTCACATAAAATATAAATCATATAGTATAATAAAATATTAATAATTAAAAATAATATATTATATACAATATTAAAATAATAATATATAAATTAAATATTCATAAAATATTAAATAATAATAATAAAATAATATAAATTAATTATTCATAATTTATTTAAACTTACGTTATGTTTTATTTAAATCAATAACTCGTTTTTTATTTGAAATAATAATTCACTTTTCATTTTAACATAATTTATATTAATTATGTTTTATTTTAAATTATTTTTATGAAAAAAAATAAAATAATAATCATATAATTTTATGAATTAAAATATATTTTTTGAATCTATTGAATCCGTTATCACAAACTCATAAATATTTTTAATTTAAACAACTTCGTTCTAATCTCACTTTCCCGTCAAATTCATTTCCCTAACTTTATTTTAAAATACAAATAGAGCTTAACTCTTTTTATAAAAAGAGTTATATAGATAAATAATAATTTTCAGAGAGTATTATGAGCTCTTTTGATTAGACTAACAATATGATAATCTTTAATTAAATTACGTTAAACTTCTCACACATGTTGATCAAAATTATATTTACAAAATAAATTATAATGATTAATTTCTAAATGCAAATTAAATAAGATTATACATATTTTTAGTCTACTTTTCAAAGTAAAGTACATTTTAGTCCTCCTCCTTCAAGAAACCTTTATTTTTTGTCGTCCAAAACTAACAGCGTTAAAAAAAAAATTGAGTTGGTTAACAATGGAGTGTCACGCCTTTGTTTTCTTGACACTAAGTCAATCTCCCTCCCTCACTAGCGTTGTCTTGACTCCTTCACGGTCTCCGAGCAGTTCCTCCTCACCAACCTGGTCCTCTATGGCGAGACCCGCCACAACGCCCTCTCTCTTCCCACTTCCATTTTCCAAAACAGCAACCCTAATCTAACGCTGGTGAAAGGGAACTTGGACCACAAGAATGGAGGCAAGCACGAGTTCTGGAGCGCTTCGGTGGCATCAAAAAGCATGTGGACGAATCCTGTGGGCAGAATCACCCTGACGGCAAAGGCCTACCCACGAAGAGGTTGTCATCGGTGCAGAGGAAGCGGTGTTTTCCAAAGGAGAAACGTGCTGGAATTTCTTTTGTGTAGTAGCACGTTGGAGGTTCTGATTTAGGGTCTGCTTGCAGGTTTGATGGCGTCGCGGATGGAGGTGGTGAGGCGCTGTGGAGGTTGAGCGAACTTAAGGCATGCGTTAGGGTTTCTGTTATGGGTTTGATTTGGGGGTTTTTGGGCTGCTGCGTTTTCTGGGTTTTGTCTTGCATGTCAGGAGGAGAAAGTGGCAAGGAGCTTCCCGTTTGGATGTTCGACTTGGAGTAAAGAAAAGTCTCACGGTGCAGGTTTCCTAGAGGATTGGGGGTTTTGCTGGTTATGGCTGTGGAGGCTCGCGATGGCGACGAATGATTGCTCATGGCGATGGTCCGATGGGAGCTTGGAGGATGCGAGGCTTTGATGGCGGCCTCACAATGATGAAGGAGAGTGGTGGTAGAGAGATTGAACTCGTAAGGGCACTGCTCGCGTTGGGTGGTGGAGCGATGAGGTTGCTCGCGTCTGGTGTTGATGGTGGAGGTGCATGATGGAGAATGGTGGCGGCTAGGGTTTCTGTGGCGTCGACTTCACGACGGCATGGTGGTTGACCGGCACAACATTGTGTTGGCAGTGGAACATTGATGGTGGGAAAGATTGACGTGGCAGAAAAGCTGGAAAGATTGACTCACTGTCATAAAAAAATGGTGTGACACTCCACCGTTAGCCAACTCAGCTTTTTTTTTAACACCGTTAGTTTTAGAGGACGAAAAATCAAGGTTTTCTATGGAGGACTAAAAGGTACCTCACTTTGAAAGAAGGACTAAAAACAATTCGCTTTATAATTTAAAGATTAAAAACATATTTAATCCTAATTATATTAATAGAAATGTGTCTATTTATTTTCAAATTTTATAAAAAAAACATATCAAAATAAAATTTGCTACAAAAGAAAATTACAATTTTTATCTCCAACATTAACCATACACATATACTTTTTTCAACAGGGAAATATATATTTCATTTATTATTTTTACGAGTACTTTGTTAGTTTATTGATTTTTCATTGTTTTTATAAGTCTCGGTGAGGTCTCACTTTGCCCGTTACATTCAATTATTATTTGTCACCTTCATCATGCAATTTCATAATTTTAATTTACATTACCATAAATTTTTAAACTTTAAGAATATATAATTTGAAGTGCAATTTTTTTTATGTTTTATTATATAAACAATATATTTATAATGCAAAACATATCTGTATTTTAAATTGTATAATTTAAAATATATATTTTAAAATAAAAAATTATATTTTATATTCTATTTACTAAAATATAAAATGAAAACATATTTTAGATTGCATAATTTAAAAATAAAAGTTTAAGAAGATGCAAACTGAAATTATGGAAATACAATAAGAAGTTACCTTGTTATTTTTGCCAATCAGTAATCCACACAAATAAATAAGTAAACAAAAATTTAAGTTTGACCGATGAGAATAAAAGGTTTGACCTATCATTACCGTTAAACAAAATAAAACAAAATCAGGACCGTTTATTTTTCCACCTCTGCATTCCATTTATCATGTGCATTTCCACGACAATACTTAAAAGATTAAACTATCCTATTATGGCTGTCAAATTTCCTTGTTATCACCTCTCGCCGGCACCATTTTTATTTGTTGTTGTGACATTAATAGATTAAAGGGAAAAATGTTTTAAATTATATAATTTGAAAATTATTTTTAATTTTAAAATTACATAATTTAGAAAAATAATTTTTCATAAAACTATGTTCAGATTAGGTAATCGAAACAAACTTATGAATTATATAATTTAAAAAAAAAAAACTTTTGAATTATGTAATTGAAAAGATAATTTTGGAAAAATTTGATGTAAAAAATATTTTTAAATTACATAATTTAATAAAAAAAAATATTTGAATTACATAATTTGAAGGTTAAAGATAATTTTGATGATACAATTCATAAAATTTCCAAAATTAAAATATATTCCATATTAAATATTCTGAAAAATAAAGAAAAAACTTATGAATTGTATAATGTGGAATTTTTTTAAGATAAGTTGAAAATCTTTGGATTTATACTGTGCATAAAGAAAATACGATGGTGCAGAAAGAAATCTTCCTACATTATAATACACAACCTGGAAGCTTTTTACTGTGACCCATAAGAAGACTATTGCACAGCTCGAGGCCCAATTGTTTTTTTTCACTATTAGCCCAATTAATGATTGAGGCCTGTATTAACCGCCAGTTTGGCATTTTGGCAACAATAATGTTGACAGTTTTTATTAATTTTATTATTCGTTAATATTATACAAATTATGATGAAAATTACATGAATAAATTAAATAAAATTATTTTTTGAGTATTTTTGTTAATAATATTTTTTAATGTTGAAAATCATATATGATATCTTTGTACTTGTTTTAAAAAATTTAAATATTATATTGAGTTTGAATATCTTTCATTATGTAAAAATTTTATTTTAGGTTTAATTATTTCGGACGTCCCTATTTTTGCATAGTCACCAGGTCTTTATATTTTTTTTATCTCAATTAAGTCTTTATTTTTGTAAAATTGAATCAATTAGAATCTTACCATTAATTGGACTAGACGGTGTTAAATTTTTTTGTCGTAGCATGATGACTGTGCAATTATTAAGCACGTGACGTACATTAGGTGGAATTTATTTATTTTAACATTTAAAGAAGTTAAATTTATTTCCTGGAGATGACGTTATTCTTCCCCTTCTTGACGTATTCATTCTCGTTGCGCCACGTGTACCTTCCCTCCCCCTCCTGCAGGTTGCACCGCCACCAACCCTCGTACATGTCGTCGCTGTTTGCGTATCGCTTCTCCCCGAACCCGTGCTTCCTGTTCTAGATACATATCCCTGTCATACACCGACGAAGGTCTCGGGGTCGTGCATCCCCCCGACAACAAACAGTACCGCCTAATACAAACCAAACTTCTGTCAATCCAAACCAAGCCCACAAGGACTCCATCAGGGTCAAAATGGAGCAACTCCGCTACCAACCACCACGCGAAACAGGTTGTCGCTGCCATCGCAACCACTGTGATACCGTTCGCATCCCAACTTTGCGAGAACTGGAAATTGGAAAACCTTTCCCCCACGGTCACACCCAACATCACGAGACAAGAACCAACCCTAATCGTTAAGCCCCAAATCGCACCATGAGAAACAAGAACCAACCTTAATCGCAAAAAAACTCAGAAAACCCAAAATTTCATGAACAGATTCCAAAACCCCAAAAATTCTCAAAAAAAAATCCTAATTCCCAAAGCTGCAACACGGTTCGATGTTTCGTTCCTTTTCCTTAATCGCATTGCGAACCTACTCGTACATTACAAATGCTCTCTTTTCATTATGGGCCAGTTGAAATTTGTTCGCTTAGTGAGAATTGGCTTCAGGGTTCCTTGTTTTCTCTGGTTTTAAATTTTGGGTGTGATTGTTTCTCCCATTATTGGTTAACTGTATTGTGCGATAAGAATTAGCTAGGATAGGTATGGTTGTAATTTTCAGGTTGTTGTGCCGTTTGGAAGCGAAGCCGCAAGGCTAATGGCGATGCCATTGTGGATGCCATGCTGAAGATTGCTGCTGCTTCAAAGATGAGGGTCAATGTAATTATGAAGAATGAGAACAGGTTCTCCATAAGCAAGTGCATTAAGGTGTTGCAAGGTGTTGATGAACAATTCTACTTTCTTGCCTTGAATTTGTTTGAGAACAACTCCAGTGCTCGTGATATTTTCATCTCTCTCAAGGGTGACAAGAGGTAGCCATGCTCTCATGTTTGAATTTAGGGATTTAATAAAATCCATTTTTTTTATTTTTAAATTACATGTAATGCAAGCTCTTTTTGCCATGTGTTTAACAGCTGCACAATCACCATGCCACGATCCAACAAAATTTAACGCTGTCTAGTTTAATTAACGGTAAGGTTCGAATTGATTCAATTTTACAGGAATAAGGACCTAATTAAAATAAAAATAAAGACGAGGACCTATTGAAATGACTATGCAGAAATAAGACATCCGAAATGATTAAAACAATATTTGAATAACACAGCTAAAATTATTACGTTTCCAAAATTAAATTTTAATTGTAATATGATTTTATAAGTACTCAAAATTAATAAATGATGAATATTTAATTGAATTTTGAAATAAACTCATATTTACATTATTTAAATTAAAAATTATGTGTAGGTATTAAGCTGGAAAAACCGAGATAAATGTTAGTAAAAATATGTTTATTATGACATGGAATTTATAATTAAGCAGGTGTGGTATTATGAAATAAAAAGATTGTAATTATGTGTATGTTTGTATAGTTTTAAATATCAATAATAATTAAATGTAAACAATATAATTTAACATATTTCGCATCCAATAATAAAAACTATTTGTGTAAAATTTAGATAAAACCCAATCAGTCTAATTTACTTTATTTATATGTTGCATGATTATATTACTTTATTTGTTATTTTTTTCTTAATAAGATTTATTTTTTATTCATTAATACATTGCCAACTAGAAGTACAAACTGCTTACATTTAATTTATAACAGAATTTTAAATTTCTTGTTATATTTATTTATATCAAAATATGATGAAAAAATTCATTTAATAAAAACTTAACCTACAGATTCCTAAAGTTTTCATCGATAATAAAAAGTACGTGAAAAAAATATATAAAAATTGTACTGTTCACGTTTACTAAACAAACTATCGTTAATTATATTTCAGTGTAATTCACATTTTTTCCATTTTAAATAACAATATAAAAGATTTTTTCCATTCAAAATTAATATTTATTGTGATTTTTTCACAAATATTTGACGTCGGTGTTAGAGTGTATTAACAATTATATTTTAGGTTTATAAATACCTAGACTTAAATGAAACATATCAGCCTCCAAATTAGGAAGATTTGATACAACCGAAATGAGCATACTGTGTGTTTAAATATAGCAAAAACATAATACTATTTGTATTTTATTTTATAAGGATATTAAGGTAGATATGAAAAAGTAAAAGTTGTAGATTTTTTTATTGCTAATGCTAACATAGATTTTAAAAAATACATCACAGTATTTAAGTTAACAAATATATTATAGTTAATAATATGATGACTAATATGCTAAGCAAATTAGCTTTACAATAAAAATTATTGCATCATTAAATGCAACATATAACTAAATTAATACGAAATATAAATTCATTTTATCTTTATAATTTTGTGAATGTATAACTTTAGTTTATGTAAAAAGTTTAAATATACATTTAATTCTTTAATTTCGCAAAATTTATTGATCTGATATTATAATATCCAATTGTTATAGAACAATGTCACATGTCTATCCGTTGTAATCGTGCCAATCACTGCTTAACGTAAAATAAATAATAATAACAACAACATTTAAGTTTCAAACGAGTGAATAAGTTATTAACATAAGATATTAACAACGAAGTTGAATATGAGAATTAACATATTAATTATGGAATAATTATTTCAATTTTAAAAAATTGAGGGATAGATTTTTTATAAAATTCGAAATTACAGGAATGGATTAAGTTATTTTAGGCAGAAAAAGATCGTATAACTTTACATTTAAAAAGGATGATCAATAAATTGGTTTTTAATTATCTTTTTTAATAATAAATAAATTATGTTTTAATAGCGACTTTACACGTCAAAGTAACTAACTTTGTCTACCAAAATTACACAACTTAAAAAATTATTGAAAATAAAAATAGATTTAAATCTGAATAAAAAATAAAATTAAGGAATAAGTTATTAATTATCAATATACTCAAGAAAGACGGATTGTTTTGGATTGAATTGTGCTTTTACCTTCCCAATTTTTTCTTTATGTGTATAAAATTTAATCTATAATTTAAAATATTTTTTTTATTTTAATATATTTTATATATTTAGTATCTCAAAAATATTTACATGTCTAAATAAAAATTTTGACGCTCTAAAAATAAAATATCCATGAATTGTAAATCCGGGATGAGATGAGACAATGATTTGTGTCCCTAGGCGAATTCGGATAAACTAATGTTTAATATTATACTAAAATAAGGTATAAACTATAAAAAACTAATCTTACCTTTGCACAAATTTTCAATTTTAAAAAGAAATCCAAATCTGGGAGTTCATAACTGATAGATAAGAATTGAATTTTCATAACAAAGGGAAGTTTCCAAGAACCTCAACTATTCTACATTACAATTCATATTCTGGTGTTAGCGAATTAGTTTATTGTTCTCAAATCCCCTCTGTCGTTACCTAAAATAGGAATAAATAATACCCTTAAAACCTTTTGAACTTTTCAATACTAAGTCGCTTTCGCTTTAGCCAGTTTCAACGTTTGAGGTTTTTGGAAATTCATTCATAGTTTCATAATCTGGGAATTCATCGAGGTAATGCATTTCTTCTCCAGTATGTATATATTATTTTTCTTTTAATTTGGTTGTGTTACTTGGCTGAGTTGAGTAGAATCTGAAAGACTGCAAATTTGGTTCAGGGTTTGGTTCGTTGTGAACTTTGGTGGGTTTTGTCAGAAGATAATTGTGAACCGACCTATTGGGGGTTGTTGGATGTTTGTATACAATTCTAGGTGTACCTTACTTCCAACCAATTTGGATTTGTATCAATTAATTGGATTGCGTTGTGTTTGTTGACTTTGGTTTCGAAACTGCGAATAATCTCGCATCCATTGCTTGTAGGTTGTTCTAAAGAACGTGAGATTTTAAATGTCAGGTTTATGAGATAGGAAAATTGAGTCTCCAAGTTGGGGGGTTCTGGATCAAGTTGTTTAGTACATATAATTTTTTGTTGATTTGTTGGGAGGGTATTCAGGGTAGCTGCAGAAGGTTCATGGAACTAGCTCAGCATAAAGTTAATGAGAATGGGTTGGGCGAGGACAGTGAAACTTCTGCACGGGTTCCTCTCAGGGATCGCCGTGTCTACCCTGGCAATCCGGCGGGCTTGGTGAGGAAGAGGGCTTATATATTTGACGGCACCGGGAACTTTTATAACAAGGATTGGGATCTGGCAGACCTTTTTCAGAAAGAAGAGAAGGAACTAGAGTTACGGCAAGGTAGAGGGAAGGAGTTTTCTTGGTACCATGTGGAATTACCGAAAGGAAATCAGAAGTTGTCACAATCTGCCGAAGACCTGATTGGTGTTTTCTGCCCACCATTGAAACTCCAAGACATTCTTTCACTTGTTAGCAACGGACCCTTTTGTGCACATGTAGATGGGGCGCTTGTCTTTCGTGTTAATTCGCCTGGTCCTCCCTCCAGTGACTTCACATTTAGGATTGCTGCTAGAGTTAGTGAACATTCAGTAATTACCGTGTCATTGGGACGTGTTCCCAGGTTAGGCTTCTCACGCGTGGGTGAATCTCTTCTATCAGAGATTCCTAGTCTTGAAAGTTCCTCTTCTTTAAGAGGTCAGCAGGAGGAAAGAGGGGGGATAGTTATAAAGGAGCATGTTCTTGAATTCTTGTTGACTATGAATCACTCTGAGGAAGCTGACAACCCTGTGCCCAGATCTGTCTCAAATCTTGTAGTTCACATAATTGACACACATGTAGATCAGCTTCAAGATCTTGTGACTAAGCTTGAGATGGAGTTGGACTCTGTGGAGCTGGACTTGGATAAAGGTAATTTTCATGATACTCTCCTGATCCTCGCCCTCCCTATTTGTTCTCAACTTTCAGTACTCTTCAGAGTTCCAGTAACAAATTCGGGCTATTCTTGATTCCTGAAAGAATGCCTCAGTTTTTAACTTTCTGTAAACTGACTTGGAAAAAACACTTATGTGAATTTAGACATACTCTGTGGCCATTCTAGCATAGAAGGGTCAAAATTGTCTAGCAGATGACATTTTGAAGTTTCTGATGATTGATTTGTTTGATATTTTTACCTCTGATTTCATTCAACAAAATCTGTCGATGACATTAAGTGAATATAACCCAAAATTCTTTGCTAGTTTTTAGACAATGAAATTGGCAACACAAATATAAGTTGTTATATTTGTGCATGAGAAGAGATGAAAGAGACCAAGTTGCCAAATAAAAGCGTTACCCCAAAGCCTCTTTCTGATTTTTTTTTTCCAAGTCTGTTACCTGAATTAAACGATTTCTTTATCTGGTATCTTAATGATGCTTCTCCTTCAAAAGATTCTATATGGTGCAATACTAGTCTCTTCATTGTTGGCTTGCTTATTCTTGCATTGATCTCAATGGATTATTAATCTAGGAACAAATTACTAACTAATTATCAGCAGTTAAAGAGAAATGTAAACAACACATTTTTTATTTTGGGTAAAGTCCAAGTAGTACCAGTACCCACTACATAGGGATTGGGGGTGTATCTCAATGGATTATTAATCTTATGGCGCAGATTACTAACTATTTATCGGGAAAAGAGAAATGAATAATAAACTTTTTTTTGGGGGTGAAATCCATGTATTTCACTAGTTTTGTGTGAAGTTCAAAAGATTTGGTTCATATTTTTTTGCAGTATTTAGGCATACATTTAGTTAATGGTATGATTACTGATTTTGTGAAAACCTATATGTGCGTGTGTGTGTGCCCATACATTTCAAGGCTCACTTAATATATTTTGACTCCAAAATATGGCACTGCCATCCTTGCACATGCATCCTTATGCCTCCTTTTGTTAAGTATAGTGTTTGAGGTCATCATATGCTTGGCAAATTATTCGTATCTTTAAATGTTTTGCCCATTACTATGCAATGAGGAGGCCAAGTGGATACCTTTTAGAGCATAGTGTTTGACAGGAAGTGACTGTTTTTGATGGACATTAAATTGTTAGTTGTTTACTCCACCTTCCCTTAGCCAAAAGGTGAAAAGAGGGAAGTAATTCCTTGTATAGCTGGTTATAGTAAACTTAAATTTCTGCTTCCAACATGTTTTGTGGAAGTTTCTTCTAGACAACTTCCTCGATGTGCTATATTTTGAAATGGTTTTGTAGAATTGAGTAAGGAACAATTATTCTGCGTATTGTAGGTGGTTATGCTCTGAAGAAACAAATGCTAGATGACAGAAGATTCCCCAAACTGCATATTAATTTGCAGCGTCTCTTGCAGGTGATACTTCACTCATTTGTTCATTTCCTCTTGCAGAAAGCATCAAGCTATAAATAAATCTTATTTAAGCTCATTCTATTAGTGGATCACGAAAAATTAAACATAAGGGGAGGTATAATCTTATTTTTGTGATCCAGACATAAGGGTTGTCAATTTCATCGTCATATCATAGTATATTCATTGGCATCAGGATAGAATTGTCTTTTGAATTCACGAATGCAGATAGATCTGGAGGAGGGGAGGTAAAAAAGGATAGTTACGTCTTTCATTCTGCATGCAGGAAAATAGGGTGTTCATCTTCCTTTTATCACAATTCTAACTCCTTTCTTAAAATTACTTTCAAAGTGAAAAATAACAAGACTTTATGTAAACATAATTGCTACTGGAAAATGATTCTGCTTTATTGTATTAGGGGGGAAAATGAAGAAGGAAAGAGCAGATTGTCAGCATATATAACAAATTACATTAATTAGTACTGTTACCATGATTGGAATGACACGACTGTTTCCATCTGATATGTTCTCATATTTATCGAATCAAAATTTATTTGTATGAACTAAACTTCCTTTTGGTTTTGTTTTAATTAAATTCTATTCAGGTGATTGCCCATGGAGAGCAAGTATATCTCCGAGTCAAAGAAAAATGCTCGTCAAAAAAATGGTTTGCCACTGATGACCTTAACTCCCTTGAAGATCTAATTGGAAGGTTAAGGAGGATGAAGGAGAATGTAGGGTTTATAGTAAATCGTGTCACAGCAATTCAGGCCGGTTTAGACAGCTGGCAATCGGAGCAAATAAACAGAAAGCTGTATTATCTCTCTTTCCTTTCAATAATATTCCTCCCTTTGTCGATAGTAACAGGAGGTTAGAGAATCTCAACCCGGTTCCTTTCTTTTTCTTGTCTCTTTACATGTGTTTGGAAAAACGTAAATTCTATATCAAATAGAGATAGTACCAAAATACTGTATATAAGAAGGGATAATTTTCATCATATAAACTCGTTTTGTAAAATTGAATTAGAATTAGATTTAGACCTTAAACAGTATCAGAGCCTTCTCTAGATCCACTAAAAGGATCACCCAACATGTTGTCCACATACCTAACCCTGTATTGGACACTATTGAGAGAGACAAATTCAAATCTTACTTTGACGGCAGATAATTCCAAAATGTATATAAGTGGAGATAATGTTTCACCTTGCAAGGATTCAGTTAGAGTTGACTTCCTTTTAGAGAATGTTTTAAGTTGGTTCCGCCATCATGCAAAACTTAATTTTATTGTTCACTTCACTAGGAAACAAACTTTTCTCTCCAACCTCATATCTTAATCTGACATTTTAAGCAACTTTTCTCCTTTACGATTACATATCACTAATTTTTACTTGTTTATAGAAGTACACAATCATGGTCCATAATAGTCCACAAGAAATTCCATGCTTAGATTCATGTCAGTTTTAATAAAAACCGCGTCCATTTTTCCTTTGATGGAAAAGCTAATTAATTAGTTTGGATGTGAATTTTTGCCTGTAAACATGAAACCAAACAGGTTAAAATATTTTTGCACCGATATTTACTGGTGTATCACTGAAACTCCATAAGCACTCCGTCCAATGGTCAACTCTTATTAACCACAAATGCTTAATCAGAATACATTTGTTATGAACTTTTTGTTATCAATGTCCACTGACCATTCCATACTGGTTTGATTTTGTTATTCTTGAACTGTGATTGCAGTCTTTGGCATGAATGTTGGAGGAGTTCCATGGACAGGTCAAAATGCCCCAGAGCTAAAAGATGGTTTTCGCAATGTCATCTTACTCTGCGTTGCAATGTTATTTCTTGTACTGCTCTGTTTCATTTTCCCGGCCCTTTATACTCGTATAGCTGCTGCATGGCGAAATAAGAGGGCTCTGAGAAGAAACTGGTCACTGAACAGGAAGTCATTGCTGAGGAGATCATTGAGAATGGGAGATCAAGACAGAGGGGGCTATCTGCGGATTTAATGGTTCATGTCATTGCCTATTTCATCTACGAATGAACAACATTTAAGTCGATCAGTACATACATCTGTTTTCCCAGAATGCCTCGCTTGAAAGCCATTTTATCAGCTGCTTCTCAAAGACACATACATAAGAAACTTAATAAACTGACAATTGTTGTCAGTAAAACAATCATCTGAAGTCTAAATGAAATTCTCATGAGGCACGACTTCTCAGATTGAGTAAAATGGAGATTGTGATTCTTTCATTGTTCCCCTCCCCCACGTTTAGAAGAGTGTCCATTACTTTCTGTCATGACTACATTTTAAACTTGTACAGTGTAATTTTCTTTTTTGGTTTAATTTCTGATATTATTAATTGTCACTGATAGATCATGCAGAAGCATGCCAAGTTGCTTCCCGGGGTTGTAATTAATTACTATTCTTCTGCTCTTCACAATAAATTTCAATTTTTTCTCACGAAACAATGGTTCCTGTATCGATTTTGTTTTATCCATGGGAAGGTTTTTATCCTTTTTTTTCTTGTCTGTTGAATTTGGCTCACAAATACTTGATGTAATGGATAAATGGTTTTTCAAGTGAACAATATAATAACTTGAATTTGAAGAAAAAAAAAAGGTTAAGTGTTTGATTTGTCTTGTCACTCAAGCTTTATGTCATCAACAGTAAACCTGATTAAGGCCTAATCGCTTGTAAATTTAGAAAAGAAAACTAAAAAAAAAGGCTTAATCACCAGTTAGACGAGAAAAAAAGAAGAGAACATTTAGTTTTCTATATCAAGGTATTCGGGTTTTTTCAACCTGGATGGTTGTGCTTATTTATCTTGCCATATCCATTCACAACAATTCAATTTTATTTATTTATTTACATTTTTGAGTTCTTAAATTAGTTTACTTTTAAGATAATCCTTAATTATTTATTTATAATTTGAAGTAAGACATATATTTAATCCAACAACTTCAATTTTTTTCCTTAAATAGTAATGA
Source organism: Vigna reflexopilosa (assembly GCA_027742785.1). Taxonomy (NCBI): domain Eukaryota; kingdom Viridiplantae; phylum Streptophyta; class Magnoliopsida; order Fabales; family Fabaceae; genus Vigna; species Vigna reflexopilosa. Next base: position 33,537,063 of record CM050926.1, on the reverse strand, counting down.
CGAATTCTTGCATTTCATCCGTAATTTTTTTTTATTAAACTCTAATTACTTGATCAACAAAATAATAAAATTATAGCTACTTTTTATGAGTTATATTTGATCTGACAGAAGCTTAAAAACTGTACCGTTTTTGAAGTGTGATTCGCACAGTTAGCTTTGGTACTTAAAAGAAGATTAACAAAATTGGCAATATTATAAGAAAAAAAAAAACAGAAAGAAAAAAAGTCTCTATTTAAAATTGCGAACATATAATTTATTAACAATTTATCAGTATTTACTGTATCATAAACATGTACTGCATTTCATCTAAATATAGAACTATGACACGGTCAAAACAAAAGAGTACCTACCAACCAATGGAGTTGTGTGCGTGGTAGTCCTACGTGCCACATAACCCAACCAAACACCCGTGACGACACCGTTTGGAGTGATCATCTAGAACCTTCCTACTCTGAGTTTCTCTCTTATTCAAAGTAGAAGAACTAGAACAATCTGCCACCTTCCTCTGGAACCGACACCGTTTTCTTTTATTTTTTCTTTTACAAGGACCAAAACCCTAAACCCTTCTTCTCAGAGATATAAAAACACATCTCAACACCTTCACGTATCTTCATTTACTTCTGATCAATCTCCCCTTCTGGTTATGGCTGCCGTGCTTCGCTCTCTCCGCCGCCGTGATGTCGCCTCCGCCACCTTCTCTGCTTATCGCTCGGTAGCACCTTTGCCTCCTCCGTGCCTTCTTCTTTTCATTATTTATATGATTATTTGTTGTGATGGTTGCTCCATGTTACCTGGTTTTCCCGATTTGATCCATGTAGGCCTTAACTATTTCTGTTTCTCATGTTTTGTTTTGAGCTATCTATTTATTGATTTTGATCAGGTTTTGGCTCGAATTGTTTATAATTTAGATTTCTATTTTTCGTTATTCTAATTTTTTTATCCTGTGTTTTCCTGGTTGTGGGATATCGATGTGTCGCTACGTGCAAACTTATGGTTAAGGAAAAACATTATAGTTCACTGGTCCTTATGCTCCAGATCCTTGAATTTGAATCTTTAGAAACTGTGTCATGAATGTGAATTTTATGTTAAAATTGTATACGGGTTATATAAGCAGTAATTGTACTGACTGAAGTTTTTTCTAAATCATCCGTGTTTTGTTGGACTTCGTAGTTGCTCAATGATACTGCTTTTATCAGTTTTAATCTGTGTTTTTCATGAATCATGGCCTGCTTTTTTAGCAATTCTTTAATTGCTTTATTCTACATCTAACTTTAAACCTCGCCTCCGTTCTTTTATTTTAATTTTTTTGGACTTTTGGGTACTCAAAAAAGTACTCGGGTTATTGTTGTCATTATGCCGTTGTCCATTTTGAGTTGTGTTCTGAATAATGTGTGACAACTGTAGTTTTGGTGGAAGACTTTTCTTACTTTCACGTTTTTGTGCAGTTGACGGGAAGCACTAAGCCTGCATATGTAGCTCAGAAGTGGTCTTGTTTGGCTCGACCATTCAGGTGCGATTAGTTGTTATGGTTTTGTAATAATCCTCCTCATCAGGTGTTGATCAAAATTATTCACTGTGATTTTTCATCTTCACTACAGTTCAAGACCTGCTGGAAATGATGTCATTGGCATTGATTTAGGTACAACTAATTCATGTGTTTCCGTCATGGAAGGAAAGGTAACAATAATGTGTGTTCACTTTTGGATTGTTTGGTCGTGTTGCTATTTGTGCTGACTCAAGATATATCTTTTCAGAACCCCAAAGTTATTGAGAATTCTGAGGGTGCTAGAACAACACCGTCTGTGGTTGCTTTTAACCAGAAAGGGGAGCTGCTTGTTGGTACCCCAGCCAAACGTCAAGCTGTAACTAACCCGACAAACACTGTCTTTGGTACCAAGCGTTTGATCGGTAGACGATTTGATGATCCTCAAACACAAAAGGAGATGAAAATGGTTCCGTTCAAGATTGTTAAGGCTCCAAATGGTGATGCGTGGGTTGAGGCTAATGGACAACAGTATTCTCCTAGCCAAATTGGTGCTTTTGTTCTCACCAAGATGAAGGAAACTGCAGAAGCTTATCTTGGAAAGTCAGTTACGAAGGCGGTAATTACTGTACCGGCTTATTTCAATGATGCTCAGAGGCAGGCAACAAAAGATGCTGGTAGAATTGCAGGTCTTGATGTGCAGAGAATTATCAATGAACCCACTGCTGCTGCACTTTCATACGGAATGAACAACAAGGAGGGTCTCATTGCTGTTTTTGACCTTGGAGGTGGAACATTTGATGTATCCATCTTAGAAATTTCGAATGGCGTGTTTGAGGTATGCTGATTTGTCTCTTCTACGTCTTTCATTCCTTCTTAACCTGTCAAAATTAATAATAGGACGAGATTGTACTGACATCATCTTCGTATTAAGGTGAAAGCAACAAATGGTGACACTTTCTTGGGAGGAGAGGATTTTGACAATGCCTTGTTGGATTTTCTGGTGAACGAATTTAAAAGAACCGAGAGTATTGACCTTTCAAAGGACAGGCTTGCACTGCAGAGGCTTCGTGAAGCTGCTGAGAAAGCCAAGATAGAGCTGTCTTCAACATCTCAAACTGAAATCAACCTGCCTTTCATTACTGCTGATGCTTCTGGTGCTAAGCATCTGAACATAACATTGACTAGATCTAAGTTTGAGGCCTTGGTAAATAACTTGATCGAAAGGACCAAGGCACCATGCAAAAGCTGTTTGAAGGATGCTAACATCTCTGTCAAGGATGTTGATGAGGTTCTTCTTGTCGGAGGGATGACTAGGGTACCCAAAGTCCAAGAGGTGGTTTCAGAGATATTTGGAAAGTCTCCCAGCAAAGGTGTAAATCCTGATGAGGCAGTTGCCATGGGGGCGGCAATCCAAGGTGGTATCCTACGTGGAGATGTTAAAGAGCTACTGCTCCTGGATGTAACTCCGCTTTCTCTGGGTATTGAGACTTTGGGAGGTATCTTTACTAGGTTGATCAACCGCAACACAACTATTCCCACTAAGAAGAGTCAGGTAATCCTTAATGCTGCTAACGATTGCTTTAGAAAATTCTTTCTAATTTAACATTGAAATCATACGTATACGACAGTCAAGGTTGTTTAATTAAAGTTCCCCATGAAGTAATGTGTATCTACTGCAATATATATACACTGTTAAGGTTTAAATATACAGGTTCTTCTTCTCCGGAGTATGCATTATTGCTAAGTTGTTGAATCTTTTCTGAATTGCATCATTGTTTCAGGTCTTTTCAACTGCAGCCGACAATCAAACTCAGGTCGGTATCAAGGTGCTACAAGGTGAGCGGGAAATGGCTGCAGACAACAAAATGCTTGGAGAATTTGACCTTGTTGGTATTCCTCCTGCTCCCAGAGGTCTTCCTCAGATTGAGGTCACGTTTGACATTGATGCCAATGGTATTGTTACCGTCTCTGCCAAAGACAAGTCTACTGGGAAAGAACAACAAATCACCATTCGGTCATCTGGCGGACTCTCTGAAGATGAGATTGAAAAGATGGTCAAAGAAGCAGAATTACACGCTCAGAAAGACCAAGAAAGAAAGGCTCTTATTGACGTTAGAAATAGTGCTGACACTACTATATATAGCATTGAGAAGAGTTTAGGGGAATACAGGGAGAAGATTCCCAGTGAAGTGGCCAAAGAAATTGAGGATGCAGTTTCGGATTTGAGAAAGGCGATATCTGGGGATAATGTTGATGAAATTAAGTCTAAGCTTGACGCTGCAAACAAAGCTGTATCCAAAATTGGACAGCACATGTCAGGTGATTCTAGTGGTGGTTCCTCAGCCGGTGGTTCACAGGGTGGGGACCAGGCTCCAGAGGCAGAGTATGAGGAGGTCAAGAAGTGAGGCGAGGAAGGGTTACGTCCCACTACATTCTGATGTATTGTTTTAGATCATAAGTTAGAGAGATGAATCATCTTTTTCTCATTTAGCATATCATATAAGGTCACTTATTTTTGTACTAAAGGTTGGAGTTCATTTTTTTTTTTTATCTTGAGGCCTTTCCTATGTGTAGTGTAGTACTGGATTTTGCTCTTTACTTGAATGACGATATTCAAAGTTTTGCCTTCTTGTACCTTGCCTCTGCAGACGAGGCCAAACTTCCAACAATCATTCAATTTAAATTTTGTAATATCATTGAGTTATGGGACTTTTAGCAGCACTTGATCAGTGAGAAAATGTTTCCAAGTATGAATAGTAAAAGCGATTGGAATTATGAATGAGTACCGTTGCAGTATCACACTGCCATGGTGTTAGTATGTTGTGTGACTTTTCTAGTCATTGAGTGTGTAGAGTTAGCAATACAAGAATAAACATATCATCCTCTTAACTTTCACCATCTTTACCATCACATTCAAATCATTCTAGACTTTCCTAATTAATAAAATATAACTACTTTTTTCCTAATTTGTCATGACTTTAACTATTATATAAGTCAATGCTATATAAAAAATTATATAAATTATTGTATTTTAAAAATTTATTAAGGAATTCAAAATTGTATTTTTTTAAAATAATTATGAAAGCTAAACAATATGAAATGTTGTCAAATTGATAATTATTCATTTTTGGGCTAATAACATTTTATATAAATCAAGTATAGTTTATAGTGATTTAGCCTCGATTAGTTCTAAAAAAGATAAAACTTAATTATAATTATTATGATTAGTGTTCACGCAAAAGTATTTAAGACCAGTGAATCAAAAGTATTCAAAGTATTGTGTTTTTATTTTCTATCTCCATAGTTACTTAATCTCCAAGTGGAAATGGTAACGGGTTATTTATGAAATTTTTTCAATTTTTTATATAAAAAATGAAATTCTATATTATCAATTTATTTACAAAGTAAAAATCTACACTAGTGTATCATGTTAGTGTATTTTTATTTTAACTTTATAATTAACTAAATATAAATAAACTTAATTTTATCAAAATATTTAATAAAAACATCAATTTTAGTAAAAATATTTTATAATATTTATATAAATAAATTTTATTTTAATTTGTGGTGAGGTAAAATTGTTTACCTTTTTTTTAATTAGGACTAAATTGATAGAATAGAAATATATATAAAATAAAAACTAATGCAATTATTTGTGATGTGACACGATATCAATTTGATACATGATAAGTTTTTTATTTTTTTTTATAATATTTTAAAAATATAAAATATAATTAAAAAATATTTAAAAAAATTAAAAAACACAAACTGACACATACTACTTTCTTTCTTTAACTATGTTACTACGGTATCAATGACAACAACATAATTTTGTAAATTTTTAAAAAATAAAACTCGAAAAAAAAAACAAGAGATCAGTTTGAAACGAGTAACTAAAAATAGGATTTAATCTAAAAAAAGTTATAATCATTCACTTTTAAAGTTTTAAACATTTCGATTTTATATCTGAATTTAAAAACTAAAAATGAATTTAACTATTATATGTATTAATATCACTATAGTATGATAAAATTTAATTTAAAAAATAAAATAACATGGTCAGGTTTTCTTGCCCTAATTTATATGAAAATTAAAAAGATAGTGTATAAGGATGATGTTATTTTGACATCTTTAAACCAGAAACATGACTTGAGATTCAAAACTGAGAAAACATACATCTTTATAGAGGTTAAATGGCCCATCTCACAATATTCCATTTATAATGAAAAGCTTACACATACATACAAGATCAAGGAATTGCACCAAACATCTTTGTGTATAACTAAATTCAACTTATAGATGTTTCCAACAATTTATTCCTATATTTCAATTTAAGGATAATACATAGATATAATTATTATAACAACATTCATTTCACAATTTTAAATAATAATATTTTAATAATATTTATTTTACATTTTAACTTAAAATCTTATTATATCGTATTATTTTAAAAAGAATACACTCACTTTTAAAAAAATATCTCATTTTACAATTTTTTTGCAATATAATAATATATATTAAGATTTTAAGGTAAATATAAAATAAATATAATTAAAATTTTATTACTTAAAATTTTAAAGTGACTGTTTTTTCTTTTGAACAATGATACTTATACAACATTTGAACATCATTTACGTGTCATTATGTGATTGTACAATACACAAATATATATTTACAAGAAAAAAGAGAGGGGTAAATTGTTATTTTGCCCAATGCTATTGACTTTTTTCTCTCTTATTAATTTTTTTAAAATGTATCTATTTATTATAAATTAGAAAATGGGACTTAAAATAAAATATAAAATAATTTATATATTGCTTTATTTATTTATTATGAATACACGTGAATTTTGCTTTAATTTTGTAAAGAAAAATAAAACTTAGCAGAGGCCTTGCATCTCCTAAAATGTCTTGTAATTAAATAAATACTAGTTTTAGAATTTATAGGTCAACCCCTCACCACGAATATGAATCAAATTGGATTTGAAAAAAAATTTATATTTTTATATGAATCAATTTTTAACCTGATGCATTTAGAACTCGACTTATCGGGATTGAACCTGTGATGAGTCGGATTGACTCAACAATCCATCTAATTTAATTTAATTACTTATTATTTTATGTTTCAATATTATTAATTAACATTTTTTATTGTAGATGGAGATAAAGAAACAAATATTTAGAAAAATATTATATATTTATCCAAACTCTAATATTATAAATGGATAAGTCACATAAAAATGATAATTTTTAAAAATTTATTTGTTTCGGGCTTGCTTTTGAATTACATTTGCATTATATGATATTTCTTTTAATTGTCTTTTGGAGTTTAAGATCATTTTAAAGTTAAAATTATTTAGATTTAAATTATACAAAATTTGTAATTTTTTTAGATTTTTAAAAAATTATAATTAAGTAATAAATCAACCCTTTTAACAGACCAATGGTGAATCATGTTGAGTTTAAATTTTTTTGGCTTACTAATAAATGAATTGAATTAAATTGACTCACTAATCCGTGGTGGACTTAATCGAATTACCATTTTGACAGTATATATATATACATATACATATATACATATTCTATATATATACATATTCTATATATATATATATATATATTCTATATATATATATATTCTATATATATATATATATATTCTACATATTTCTTAAATATTAATATTTATGTTTTTGAAAAGAAATTCCATAAAAGTAAAAGTAGATTTCGAAATAAAGAAATAAATATGAACTCAAGTATAGACTCCGATATTGTTAGCTTTGCTGACAGAGAAGCGAGTGTGAGAGTGTTTGAGAGGTTTAAGAATTGAAGCGGACCCTAACCCTAACTTAAACCCCCGAACGACGCCGTCTTCCGCCGCAAAACCAATGGGTAGTAGCAGTAAGAAGAAGAGCTCCGTGGCCGAGGAACAAACCCTCGCCACCAACGATTCTCCCAAACCGCTCAACAAGAAATCCAAGAATACTGCCGCCTCCGGTGATGGCCAACAAGAACCTTCAGTCAAGCCAATGGAGAGGAAGAAGAAGCGCAAAGCCTTGGACAAAAAGCGGCGCCGTACGTCATCACAACCGCAACCCGAGCCTGTAGCTTCTGAATCCAAACCAGCGCCTAGTAACACCGGCGGCGCTCTCCCGGAGTTTCACATTGGTGTATTCAAGGACCTTGCAGCGGCGTCCGAGGCGGCGAGGGAAGCAGCCGCAAAACAAATGGTGACGGAGTTGAAGGCGGTTCAGAACACCTATGATGCGCGTGAGGAGAACGAGAATGGCGAGGGTGGATTCAAGTTGGAAGCGGAGAAAGACGATGGATTGGATAACTGTGCTCCGTCTGTGAGATACGCTGTTCGTAGGCTCATTCGCGGTGTTTCTTCGTCCAGAGAGGTTTGTGGTATTGTGTAATATTGTTCTGTTTTCGATATTGGAGTGTGGGAAGTTTTGTCTTTTAATTTAAATCTTAGGACATGCTTTATGTTTTCAAGATTTATTATGTTTCAAGATTTATTTGATACCTATTTTATATGTTTATCATGTTTTCTTTCTTTGAGTTTAAATGTTATGTTGAACTGGTTCGAAGAAGGCTATGTTTTAAGCTTTTAAATGAAAGAAGCATGTATGAATATTCAGGCTTTTCATGTTTGAAATGCCGTTTATATGATGTTAGCATGGATCATAAGGTTTTTTGTTGCAACTTTTATTTAAGATGTTTGATTATCGTCTCTCTCTGAATTGTGCCAGGAAAATGTTGTTGATCATGTTTAATTTTTATCTTGATGTTGATTACATAGGTTTTTATTTCTTTTTCAGTGTGCGCGACAAGGCTTTGCATTAGGTTTAACTGTTTTAGCTGGCACTCTTCATAACATTAAGGTTGAATCATTCCTTAAACTTATAGTCAATTTGCTGGAAGTAACTTCATCAATGAAGGGCCAGGTAAGAAAGCAGTGGCATGGTTATTTTGTTTTCGATCCGACCAGTGCTATATTATAATATTTGCATGTTCTTTGCAGGAAGCAAAAGATTGTTTATTAGGGCGCTTATTTGCCTATGGAGCTCTGGCACGATCAGGAAGACTTATAATGGAGTGGAATATAGATAAAAACACTCCTTACATAAGAGAATTTATTAATGTACTTATTTCTCTTGCCAACAAAAAGCGATACTTGCAAGAGCCGGTTGTTCTAATAATATTAGATATGGTTGAAAAGGTTTGTATATTAAAATCTTAAGGAGTTTTTTTTATAAATCAGTCTTGACATGATCATTCTCTACTTACATTCATGTAAAAAGATTTTTCTATCCACCCATATACATGGGTAAAGGAGAGATTTTCTATAGCCATGGCTACTAGTAAGTATATCTGTAATAATGTGAAAATAGCCTTTTCACTTATGGTTTCGGTGCATTCTAGGACTAAATTGTTTATGCATTTTATGTCAGATTCTTGGATTTTGTATGATATTCTTCAATTTCTTCTGGGTCTCAGGCTATTATTATTCTCCTTTTGGTGCTATTTTATGATTCACAAACATTTCTACTCTTAGCATATCCTTGTATGCGTACATGCAACTGCATATGTTCTCATAGGCAAGTGTAAAACTACTTGCGTTGTTGGAAGTGTCTATGCCAAAGTAGATCATTTTCTGATCGGGTCATTTGCTGAACCTTGAAATTCTCTCCTGGGTTATTTTTTTTACAAGTGTTTTATTTGACTATTGGTCACAGCATTTGCTTGTTATTCTGAAACTCACCTTACACTGTTACATGTTGCTTATTACTTATTTTATTATCATAGTTGCCCGTTGAAGCCTTGGTGAATCATGTTCTTGAAGCTCCAGGATTGCATGAGTGGTTTGAAGCTGCTACAGAAGTAGGAAATCCTGATGCTTTGTTACTAGCTTTAAAACTTAGAGATAAGAGCTGTATGGACAGTTCCTTGTTTGGCAAATTACTACCAAATCCATTCAGCTCTAGCCAGTTTTTCTCTGCTGATCACCTGTCTTCTCTAAGTAATTGCTTGAAGGTAGATTATATAAATTCACTAATATGTGACCAATACTGTCTGTTTTGGATGAAATAATAGAAGGAATTTATAACTTATTTTCCGAATTTGGCAGGAATCAACATTTTGTCAACCTCGGCTTCATAGTGTCTGGTCAGTTTTGATAAATATTCTTTTACCTAATACTATTGTGCAAATAGAAGATGCAGCATCTGCTTCAAGTTCATTAAAGAAACACAAAAAAAGCCGAAAATCTAGCTCTTCTGATGAAGAAATTGTGGGGAATCTTCAGTCTTTTTGTGAAATAATTATTGAAGAATCCCTTCTCATGTCATCACATGACCGGAAACACTTAGCTTTTGATGTTCTCTTTCTTCTACTCCAAAAGCTGCCTGCGTCATTAGTTCCCGTTGTTCTGTCATATAAAGTTGTTCAGTGCATGGTGGACATACTATCTGCAAAGAACACATGGCTGTATAAAGTAGCTCAGCATTTTCTTAAACAGTTGTCAGATTGGGTGGGGGATGACGATGTCAGAAGAGTTGCTGTTATAGTGGCTATTCAGAAGCACAGCAGTGGAAAATTTGATCGTGTAACACGAACAAAACATGTTAAAGATTTTATGTCACAGTTCAAAACGGAACCTGGTTGCATGCTCTTTGTTCAGAACTTAATTAACCTGTTTGTGGATGAAGATAACGCTGTGGAGGAACCTTCAGACCAGAGTCAAACCACAGATGAAAATTCTGAAATAGGATCTATTGAGGATAAGGATTCTCCCAGGTCCAATGGGAATTCTGACTTTTTGAAGAGTTGGGTTATAGAATCCATTCCCAGTATTTTAAAATTCTTGAAGCTAGATGATGATGAGAAGTTCCGAGTACAGAAAGAAATCATGAAGTTTCTGGCTGTTCAGGGTCTATTCACCGCCTCTCTTGGCTCTGAGGTAACGTCATTTGAGTTAGTAGAGAAATTCAGATGGCCAAAATCCCCCACATCAAATTCTCTCTGCAAGATGTGTATAAACCAGCTGCAATTGTTATTGGCAAATGCTCAGAAAGGGGAGGGCTCTCGTCCTTTGGCTAATAGCTCTGAGCCAAATGATCTTGGTTCATACTTCATGAAATTCTTTGGCACCTTTTGCAACATTCCTTCTGTTTCCCTCTTCCGGTCTTTAGATGATGTAGATCAAAAGGCAGTAAAAAGTTTGCAGGCAGTGGAAACAAGATTATCCAGAGAGGTAATGAAATTTTTGACCTTTTGATGCTTAGATAAAAAGTTGATGCTAGGTAATTCCATTTGCTAATGAGTGTTGTCCTATGTGTAACACGAAATGTTGAAGTTGAATAGGAGGGTGGTTTGTTGTTAGTTGTTTTTCCTTGTGTATGTCCCTACCATCCCTGTATTTTGGGCTTGTATGATTCTTTTTAGAATATTTAAGGCATTGTTTTTAGAATTTTTTATACTTGTATGATTGTTTCCCAAGATCTGGTATATTTAGCTTCTTTAGTGTCTTTGGGCAGATTAGCAGAAAGTGTAGTCTGTTGTTGTTTATTGTTGGTAAGTTAGGAATATGAAAGATAAAAATGCTAATACATTCCTTGCAATTTACATGGTGAGGATCAAAAAATTGTTTAATATGTTCAACAAAACGAAAGTAGGAAAAATAACTGGGTGATGATGGTAAACCTTTAGATATTGTGGTTAATATATATATATATATATTCTTGTAATCTTTGACCTCCATATGTATTATGTTTTATAGTCTGATTATCTTGTTATTCTCTAAATGAAGAAAGTATTGCTTATCATTTTGTTCTGAATATATTAAATGCGTTTACGTTTCCAATTTATACTGTAGTTATGAAGTATTAGGAGGATGAGTAGAAGCATGTTGTACTGTCTGTGCTTCTATATTTTTACAATGAAATAATTTTTTGTTGATTGGCATTTATTCAATATATATATATATATATATATATATATATATATATACACACACACACACACATATCCTAATTATACTGTTCTTTTTTATATTGTGGTAATGTTAATCAGGAACGGAGCCATGATTGTAACACTGATGCTAATAAATTGCTTGCATTGAGATACTTGCTCATCCAACTGCTTCTGCAAGTACTTCTTTGTCCAGGGGAGTACGCCGAAGCTGCATCTGAACTCATCATTTGTTGTAAGAAGGCATTTTCTGGTTCTGATCTTCCTGAGTCCTCTGGAGAAGATGTGGAGGTTGATGATGCTCCCGAACTGATGGACGTTCTTGTGGATACATTACTCTCTCTGCTACCACAATCATCAGTTCCTATGCGATCTTCCATAGAACAGGTTATGATAAAATATGTGGTGTTTTTCTTTTACAACTTTCATTGAAGTGATTATGAAGAAAATTATCTTTTCCAACTTCACAATTGTACATTTAGTAGATTAGAATAACAACTTCACTTAGGACTATATGCAGAAAGTGTAAATTTCATCTTTGGGGATCAGTGATTATTTTGTTTTTGATGGGACAGTTTAGATATTCAGATATTCCATTAACAATGGAAAGTATGTGGTCAAACTTCTCCCCAATTTAAAATCCCTTCAAATTTTTCTATAACATAAACCACTGCTATGGTGAAACAAGTCATTATTTTTCCAACAGTTATTGTTTTTATTTTGTTTATTTTAAATGAAATGTTACTAGATTTCTATGGTTGCAAGTAATTCTTTATATGGGCTTTATGGAGCTTTCCTGACACTCTAGCTGTACGTACCTGTTTCGTGGAGGCATGGCATACCTATTCCATTTTAAGGGCAGGTGTGCTATTCTACTAGTAGCCAAAACCAGAATGCCCCATTCCCAACTCATTTGTTGAATTTCAGACACCATCTTGATGTAGCTTCCTCTAGATTTCTTTCTTTTTTTTTCCATCATATCTAAAACCAGCATTTGCATGTCTCGATGAATTTTTTCACCTTGTTTATGCAAGTTATGATTCTTGAACCGTATGTTGATTGAGGCCATTCTTTCAGTATTATATTCCCATTTCAAATAGCTTAACCGGTTTGGTATTACTTGTCTTGAAATCTTGAATGGATATGATATGGACATGCTAGCTAGTATAATGAATGCATTCTTGGTTGGGGTCTGAGTTTTGAATATGTGATGTAGATTTGATTTAGATGGATTGACAATTGTGCCGTGTTCTAAAGAGATTTGTTGCAAGAAAATATCCTTTGAGAAGACATAGTAGGGTTGGACTTAATTTAAATTTGATCTAGATATCATGTTTTATCTACTGTTTTTCTTTTTATCTAACACGACCACCTATGTGTAGGTATTTAAATATTTTTGTGGTGATATCACTGATGATGGACTGATCCGAATGTTGCGGATCATTAAGAAACAGATAAAGCCTGCAAGACATCCAGATACAGCAAGTGCAGATGATGATGATGAGGATGATGATGACTTCATCAATATTGAAGATGAAATTGATCAAGCTGAAACAGGTGAGAGTGACGTCCAGACAGATGACTCTGAGTCAGTCGTTGAGGTGGAGGAGGCTGATCATGGCCACTCTGAAGCTTCTGGTGATTCTGATAGTGGGATGGATGATGATGCTATGTTCAGGATTGAAACATATCTTGCCCAGATATTCAAAGAAAAGAAAAATCATGCTGGAGGTGAAACTGCCCATTCTCAGCTTGTGTTGTTCAAACTTCGAATTCTTTCATTGTTGGAAATTTTCCTTCATGAAAATCCAGGTAAGAATACATTGCTTAATAGTATTTATCACTTTTTGGTTAGCTTTATTCTTGGAGCAACTATTATTTTCCTGTTATATATACATACATGTAATAAGAAAAGTTAAAAAATGAATAATACTATTTCACATTTCACAATTACATTTTACTAACGTGTGGTGGTTCAATAGTTTCTGATTTGTTGCAATACTAACGAGTTATTGACGTGATTTTCTGATAAGCCTTTAAAGTGTCCTTCTAGTGTATTGCTCATGGTGTTTTGCTACTCTACAGGTAAGCCTCAGGTTCTTATGGTCTATTCAAATTTGGCTCAGGCTTTTGTTAACCCTCACACAGCAGAAGTTAGTGAGCAGCTTGCACAGCGTATATGGGGAATATTACAAAAGCAAATATTTAAAGCAAAGGATTATCCAAGAGGTGATGGTGTCCATTTATCCACCCTTGAATCTCTGTTGGAAAAAAGTCTAAAACTAGCTTCAAAACCATCTAAAAGACAGAAGTCAAAGCAATCAGCTGCCTGGAACAGACAAAAAATGGTTTCATCTCTTGCCCAAACTTCGACCTTCTGGATTTTGAAAATTATTGATTCAAGAAATTTCTCTCAATCTGAATTGGAGAAGATTATTCAAATTTTCCGGGACGTATTAATGGGATATTTTGAAAATAAGAAATCTCAAATCAAATGTGGGTTTTTGAAAGAAATATTTCGAAGACGACCATGGATTGGACATGCTGTATTTGGCTTTATTTTGGAGAGGTGTGGAAGTGCCAAGTCAGATTTTCGACGAGTGGAGGCTCTTGATTTGGTAATGGAAATATTGAAGTCGCTGACGTCAGGCAACAGTGATGAACAGAATGCATCGAAAAAGATTCTTAAAAGCAATTTGGATAAACTCTCTCATCTAATGAAAGAATTAGCAACTAATGTGCCAAGTAAACCGGCAAGGCGGACAGAGGTACAGAAGTTTTATGTCAAGGTTTTGGAGATCCTGTCTAAGCTTAACCTCACCAAGCAATATTTTAAAGCTTTGGCACCTGATACCGAAGCTGCCCTTGAGGCTCAACTTGGTGAGCAATTCATTAGTTTGAAGAAGCTGGAGAAATAAACATCATACTTTACAATTGCTGCCACACGCGACAGAAGAAAAGGAAACAATTAGAAATAGACAGTGCTGTTCATGAGATACTTGAATTCATTCTGCTCGACTTGTATGGTGATGAAAACGGTGCTACTAACACCCTTGAGGTGTTAGCAGTGAGAATTTTTGGTATAACTTAATTGTTTAGATGTTATTTATTTTAATTGTTCTTTTGGACATGCTATGGATTTTGTAAACTATTATTATCTGGTGAAAGAGTTCGTTTCAAATTTTATTGTATCCCGCGAGCAATTTACTAAATTCAAAGACGCAGCTTCGTTGAAGTATGCTTGTTCTGCATTTAGTAATTTTTTCATTAAGAATTTGGTATCAATTATCCTGTATTAATTATAGGGTGCTGGATTTCTAATTCTCTGGACAAAGCGTCCTTCCATCGCAGACACAAATTATACTGCTTAGTTGTTGTGATTCTTCTCCCATCTCAGTTAAATTATTCAATTAGTTTCCATCTCAAATTTTTATGAATGTTCCTTGGTTGATAAGCATGTGCTCGTCACATTAAATACAATAAACGAGTACATAAAATGAGACATCCCAAAATTCCTTTCGAAGCTCAATACGAAAACTTAAAAAGCACAATACAAAAAAAAGTAAAGCTTTTTCAAAGAAGGTTGTTCCATTCTATTTACTGTTGTAATGTGTACAAGGTAAAACTCAAAAAACACTAATTCTCTCGGATCTATTCCTAATCTTTAACGATTCTATCCTAGAATTTTCACCACATTTATGCCTACTTTCTGGCCTACAGATTGTTTTGACGATTACTTCGGTTTCCAAATCATTTGTACAACTATGACACCACAAGTCCTGGAGCAAATGGTCGGCGCCACAATCCAACCGTTACTACTACCAAAACGAACTAACAAACGGTCACAATCCCTGAAAATAAAGATAATCACAAATTTAGTCTAACATTCCATAACCTTTGAAAATAACACAACAACATGGAATGGGCGTTGCATACCTCATGCATTCAAGCGAGCCCTCAGAGGAAGCAAATAAAGCAACCATTTTCTTTACCCGCCTACCCCAAAAGATCAGTTTGATCATAAGTTCCAAAATCACACGGGGTCGACTGCTACAAATGCCCATTGTCTGCTTCAGAATCACTCCCCGAGGAACTCCCTGAATCCGAATCTGCAATAGCCATCATTAGCATTTTTTCTTCGGAAAACTACTTTCAAATGCAATCAGAGGATATATTGAGAACAAGTGAATACCACTTGACGATGATGAATCACTGCTTGAACTGCCAGAGCTACTAGAACTACTACTTGCATGCCCTCCACCAACATCTTTATCTTTCTCAATCTCCACAGGGGGAAACATACTCATTGGCATCTCGTCTCCAATGTCAATATCCTCATCCCCTGCTTCTACTTTCTTCGGCTTCTTCACCTCAACTGCACCCCCATCAACCTTCTCGCTAGCAGCCAATTCCTGTAAATGAATGGTATAAAAATCAACGAAGTTTATATCCTGTTCAACCCTATCGTCAATGCTAGACAAATAAGCAAACCCATTAAGCAAAAATTAGGCAGATAATTTACCCCGTTCCCTCTGCTAGACTGCTCATTGTTGTTGTTAATATTACCCATCAATGCCTGCCTCTTAATCTTGCTAACCATCTTCTTATAATTAGTCACTAACCGATCAAGTTCCCAAAGGGTCTCTGTGTCAACAGCCTCGATATCTAGCTCGATCTCATCCCCATCCTGCTTCAAATGCCCGTTCCTCCTCCTTATGATCTGCACCACCTGTTCCATTTTCTCTGCTGGCAAACTCTGCAACCCTAACCCCAATTTGTGTTTCTCCTCCAGACTCATCTCCCTCTTGTTGGGATCCTTAGCCTTTGGCTTCGGTTGTTTCAAAGGCTTCACAGGAGGGGCTCGCATTGGAGATGGCGTGCGCACAGGAGACTGCAACAATGGAGGGTTTGATGAACTCGCAGGTGGCTGGGGAGGCTCTTGTTGCAATTTCGCAGGAGGGATTGGATTCTCCTTCTTTTTCACCCTCTCCGGCTCCACGTGGCTCCAAGAACTAGCCTGCAATTCCTCATCGTAATCTTGATCTTGTCTAATCCAACCTTCAGATTTGTCGCGCATCGGCCGATACAGCTCCTCAAACCTTGCCAGAAGCTGCTCAGCCATGGTGTATACGTCATGGCCCTTAGGGTTATAAGTCAGTGCATTGTTGAAAGTTAACCTCACATCAGAAGCGAAATCCGAAGGCGTGGAGTACACGTTCTTAGAGAGATTCGACTTCACAGTACCCAGATCCATGGGTTGCTTAATTATATCATAGTAATCGTGGAGTCCCATTCCGACAACATCAACAGGAACATTGAAGATCCACCCATGTTTGTGTTTCATCAGCTTCTGCAAAATCTGCGAGCAAACCTTCATCGTGTTCCCAACTTCCGAATGGGACCGTTTCAATTCCTTAACGGAATTCAACGGTAAGGGTCGTTTGTTGCCGGAAACCTTTTTGCTTGACGGTTTCTTCGGGTGGCCGTTGGAGCTCTGCCCGGGCTGTAACTCGCCGGATTCGATTCGATTTCTGCACTTGCGAACCTGTTCAAGCTCCGACACAAGGCGATTTTTGATGTCGTTGAGCTCCTTCTTTGTGCACGTAGATATGCTGAAGCACACGTATTGAGAGTGACTTACGCCAGCGTCGTTCGATCTCCTGTTGATAGAGGAAGCATCGTCGGACGCCGATTGGGTCCTTTTGCTATTCGCTAATTTAGGATTAGAATTAGGGTTAGGGTTAGAAAAAGGTACTTTTCCCATGAATCCAGCTCCACCGCCTCTATGCTGTGGCCAATTCGGTTCGTTCCGGTTAGCAAGGACGGCGGAAGCCATAGAGGTGCGAAATCACGGCCGTCCGGTGAGATTCCACCGTCTCTCCGGCGTGAACTCTCCAATGCGGATCGAACAACGCATAGGTCAGCGGTGAACTGGGAATCACGCGCGAACTGTACCCTCACGCGCTGTCGGAAGCCCTTACGCGCCGCCGGCGGAGTCACCGATTTGAAAGAGAAGGTCGGAAAAGTTTAGTCGTAGCGTTTAGGGTTTGTAGCTCGGGTTACCCTAATCTGTGCGAGGAATGAAAGGGGCAAGAGCCGCTTCTTAAAGGCAATGAGATCTGCCCGTGGGTGCTTCGGGAAGGTCTATCTACCGTTGATTTATTCTTGATTCACGATCTAACGGATGGCGTCGTTTTCTCATCTGTCCCGAAAGCTGACCGCAAGATCTGGCACGGAGGGTGATGATTTCTTGATTCTTCCACGTGTTGCATTATGAACCGCTAGATGGAGCAGACCCGTGTTTTGATTTGGATTTGAGTTTCAAGTGCATTTGGGGTGAATGTGCTGTGCATTTAGGGTTTGACAGTGGGTGGGGCCCACATTGGTGACGTGGATAGAGGCCAAACTGGCGTTTCCAGCGTGTGGGAGGGAAGTTACGCGCAGCGCGTGGTTACAAGATAAACGCGTGTCAGCATGAAGGGTAGTATAGTAAATAACGTGTAGTTTGGAAGAAGACCGGTTCTTTGATTCTTTTGTTTTCACCTAATTATAATATCACCCATATTGGCGCTTTTTATTATTTTCTGAACCATCATTTTTCTGACGAAAATAAAATTTAATCAACTCACTTATCAATTTAGAACCTGTCAAATCTGAAAATGCATTCTGAAATTTAGTATCTCATTTATCTCTTTAAGAAAATATTAAGCATTTCATATTATTTTTAAAAACTACCTTCAAAAAATAGCTGTTTAAAAGTTAAACTCTTAATTTAATATCTATTATTTTAGTTAATCATAGGGATGGTGCAGCAACCTGGCTAAAAGTGACTGGAAAAGCGATTTTGTTGAAGTGATATTAAATTCAGTTGCCACTTTTTTTCATGGTTTTAAGACGTGTACGAGAACTTTAACATTTCAACTTCTTTTATATAATTAAACTTATGTAAACAAATATTTAAACATGTAGGTTTTATTAAATAATTGTTTAAACATATAAAATATGTTTGAAATGAATAAATTAAATTGTTATATAATATAGATAGAGAAAAAATTTAAGTAAAATATTAATAATAATAATAATATATATAAGGATAATGATAAATAATAATAATAATTTGAATGATTGAGAAAGAGATGTTCATGCCTTATGTTGATAGGGGCGTGATGAAATGTAAATTAAATGATAAAACAGAAAAATAAAAATAAAAATAAAAGAAAAAGGAATTTATAATTGAAGAAAATAAAGAGACGGGCTAAGTTATACGTGAATAAATTGTATATGTTGCTTATTTAATATTTAAAAATAAGTTATTTAGTTCTGATACAAAATATTTCAATTCCTTTGGTTCCTACAAAATTTAAACAGCAGGATTAAGAAAATATGCATTTGGATTAAAAGTTTGTATAAAAGCTAAAATATTTATTTTTTACTTCACAACATAAAAGAAAAGCTGTAAAGACGAAATTAAAAAAATACTCAATAAGTTTAACGAGGAAATAAATGAAAATCTATGTTACTTCATCAAACATTTTTTTTTTCATTTAATTTGATTGATAAACTAGTATATACTTTTTCAGGATTCATGAGTTAGGTTTTTTCAATTTTTTATGTTAAATCCAGTTCAAATCAACTCACTATTGAGTGATTTGGATTAGGTTTGATTACTATTTTGAAAAACTTCTATTAATTAAAAATTATAATTTTCAAATATCAATATAATAAGAAAATTAATATAATAGTTACAAAAAATATAATTCAATATATCAAACTAGCAAGTCAAACTATGATTAGCTTAATCAAATTAATTTAGGATGTGAAAAGTAAAATCATAAACAAGTTGTTCATAAAAAATATAAAAATGAGTGTTGGATCAGGTCTTAAATATCAATATTAGATGGGATTAGTTTTTGTTGAATTGAGTTAACCCAATTAAGTTGGACTGAGTTGGATTATTAAGGTGATTCATAATAATTTAGTTGATAATTGGTCTAATTGAATTATAGTTTGTACTGAGTTGGATGTATAAAATTGGCAGTATTTATATATTTTTACCAAATATGTTATAAACTTAATTAAATATTCTAATATATTCATTAACATGAACCACATAAATTTTATGTGATTATAAAAGCACATAAACATACCACTCTATATTTTATCTTATTTTGTATATTATTATATATTTATTATATTTTCATCAATGTATATCCTTAAAATTTATATCTCTTTTGGTGTTGTCTATAATAGAAAAATTATATAAAATAAAAAAACAGGTATGAAAATATTTATAGTTATGAAAGTCCACGTAATTGGAAGCCATTTGGCATTAGAAAAGCAAGGTGGCTAATGCATGCCTCACTTATTTCATTCCTCCACACATTCTAACTTAATTTCCTAACATTTGTTGCATCCTTAGGTTTTTCTGTTCATTATTTTGTGGTCTCTCATTTTGTTATGTTTTCTAAAATATTTTTGTGAGAATCAACCAACTTAATAAATTATTTTATTTTAATGAAATAATTATGAACTTTTCTCCTATTGAGTCAACTTCTTTTTTTATAAAGTTGACAATAAATTATTTAAAAGTTGTTGTAAATATTAAAATTATAATATATAAAATATAATAAATATGTTATTGAAATTACAAAGAGAGAAAAAAAAAAGTTTTGCCAATTGAAACAATATATATATATGTTTTGGTTTGTGGGACTGAGAGACGAATTTGGCCAATCCTCTAGTGTTTATTTGAAAATCCGGTTGGTTGTTTACAATAAGCTTTATAAATATCTTTTATCAGATATTATTGATTATTTTATTATCTGTTAGACTATTAATCCAATCACTTAAACACTAGTGCAATTACAGCCTAATATCGTTTTATCTGATTTGACAAGCGTTGAATCTTATAGATCGATCGATTAGATGCTAACCGTTTTACTCTTATAATATATATATATATATATATATATATATATATACTCATCCGCAATTCTAAAGAAAACGAAACATTTTTTTTAAATTCATAAATTTCAAGATTTATTTTTCAATTCCACGTTTTAAAATAGCAGTAAGTTAGAATACCATTTATTTTTGGATAAAATGCATTTATGTGCTTGTAAAAATTTAAATATATTTCTCAACAAATTTTATATTATTTTGCCTTTTTTAGTTTAAATATTATTTATTTTAAACTTGTTGGTGTTAATAATCGATAAAACTAAAATTAATCACGATTTTAACATTTGAATTTTACAGATATTTTATTTAAATGTATAATTAATACTATATTAAAGCTGTTATTTATGATAAAAAAAATTTATTCTGTTACTAGTGAAAATGGAAATACACACTACAGTTCATTTAATAACCATAATGAGTCAATAGCAGTCCGCAAATAGTCAAGAGTGGCACGACATTATATTTATTATAATTTTATAGATAAGTTAAATGAATATTTTTCAAATAAGTTTATACCATGCTATTTAATTAAAATTTTATTAAAAAGTTAAATGAATATTTTGGATATTATATTTTATTTTATGGATTTTTTTATCTTTGTCTGGAATTGAAACAAAAAATAGAAAATTTATCTGTAATCCTGGTGAAAAAGTTACAAGAACTATTATTCATAATTTTTTTTAAGAGAATATGAAAAAAAAAATCTATAATTTTCATCCCATATAAAGAATTAATCATGCTTTTATAAAAAAAAATTATCACAACCAAATTTTCATTTTAAAAGAATGCTAAATTAATAGAAAAATCTATATAACTATCCCCTAGAAAATGTGCAGGTTCGTATCATACTACATAAGCACTTATTAAAATCATTGGTAGAAGCACAATCTGGTTGGGAATGACATAACAGGTTGATTTAAGGTAAACACTTATTATCTGAAAGAAAAAAAAGTTAAATCCTTATCTAAAATTTCACATGACGTAAAACATGTCTTTATCATTATATAAATTATTTATCATTATATCTATAAATACACATCTACAACATTTGTACCGTATGATGTGAAATGCTGATTTAGGATATTTTAACATAGAAACACACGCATTTATTATTTTCATATTTTAAAAGTAATATTAATATAAATATTAATAATAGTTAAGTTTGAGATTAGTTCACTATACATATATGGTCAAATGATTGTGTCATATTAATTAACCTTTGGCTATTTTATAGAAAATTAATTAGTTTTGTAGTGTTCATTTACTTATTATTATATTTAACTCCACATATAGACTTCCATGAATTATTCTACACTAACAAATAATTGTTAATCGAGTTCAGTATTAATAAATAAATTAATAATATTTCACATTTTAATTTTAATTAAATTATTTTTTTCACCTCCTTTGTACGACATTATATATATATATATATATATATATATATATATATGTATATATATATATATATATATGTATATATATGTATATGTATATGTATATATATATATATATATATATATATATATATATATGTATATATATATATATATATATATATATACGCTTATGCTTTTGAATTGTTCGTACAGCAAAATGAGATTTCCATGAGTTGGTCCTTTTGGTCTTCTATACTTTTTTTTGTTTGCTTTTGCGGCAATTTCGTTTTAGTCTTGAATCATTTACTTTTGTTTGGTTTTGCATTTGGAATGTGTGATCAACATTTTCTCTATTTGGCATTTTTTGTTATTATGATTTTTCATATCTACTTAAATTTTTCATTTAAATTTTTAAAATCAAGGATGTTTTTCTAGCCGTGACATTTTATTTTTCTTTTCATGAATTAGTCATTTTTTTTATTAGTATTGCCATGAAATATGAATTATATACTTAGTTTTCAGTTAAAATTAAGAAATAGCAATTTATTTTAGCATAAGTATTGCATTAAACCGCTTCTTGTACTAGATGTTTAAAATGTATATTAAATCAATATTAATATAACTAGAAAATATATAATTAATTATGATTAACTTTATAAGATCTGAACTTTTAGTTGAGATAATTTTTAAATAGATAGAAAATAAAAAGTTTACATAGATCGTAGATGTTTATTATTTATCTCTCTGTACATTTTATTTCTTTTACTTTTGGAATTTCTTTCACGTTTGATAATAATATGAATACTATGGTAATGTCAAATTATATCATTGAGAAAAAAAAAAGGTAAGATAAAGTTAAAATCATCATATTACTTAAATGGCATCAAATTACTAAAGTGGGAAACTCGTTCTCTATTAATAGAAGTCAAATTACTAAAGTGGAAAAGTCAAAATACGATTGTGTAACCAATATATTATTATTGGTGGTAATAATTTCATAGATAAATATTTAATATTATATGATGAGGTGTACATAACATATATATTTTATTGATGATAAGTAAAGAAATATATGATATTGACATATATAACATATTAATATTTTATTTTTCCTAAACTTTATGTATATAATATTTAGAAACTTGATGTTTCGAAATTATGCAACATTATATACAAGTGATATCCAAGTACCTTAAATATAACATGTTCTTCCAGATAATAATGAATTAAAAAAGGTAATAAGTTGTTAAAGTGAGACTAATTAAGAAATTAATCAAATGAAAAAGAAGTTAATAAGTCTACATACAAAAGTCTTTTCTAATAGTATTTTTTATAAATGACAAAAGCGTGTTTTTAAAAGTAAATGAACTTAAAGTTGTGATTGCATTTACTTAATAATTATATTTATTATGTTACGCTTAAAAGTATATGACGATGGCATCATTAGTGATTAAAATAGAATTATATATCAGAATAATGTTACTATTGCGGGATAACCACAGTTTTCGTATGCTTCCAACAACGACGCCCTGAATCTATGGATGAATCTCAACAGAAAAATGGTCAAACACAATTCTCCTGTGATATTGTGGAATGACATAACGAACCACATTCTGTTTCATAGTTCTATTAAACTTTAAATAAATAAATAAATAAATTATTCATAATTTAATTCTTATTTTTAACCCAACAATATAAACTGTTTCATGTTCTGATAGCTGCGACTAAAAATAATATCACACATATTGACATTCATTTAATACATTTAACAAGATTGAAATAGTTTTAAAAAGATTAACTTTTATAGTTTTAAAAAAAGAAAAAAGTAAAAAATAAATAAAAATAATATGAAATGAATGTAAAACAAAAAAAATTAACCTATGTCAAATATCATTTTTCAAGAATTAAAATACATACAATTCAATTCAAACTTTACTTATTTTAGTGTCACAAGTTTCTGAGTTATATAGAATTGAAAATAATAGTGAATGACATTTTTAATATTAATTAAGTTTAGAATTTAAAAAATAATATATATATATATATATATATATATATATATATATATATATATATAGTTTCAATGTATTAACTTTAATTTTCACTTTTTTTATTCTTATGTATAAACGTTGTAACAAAGTTATCATACTATAACTTCAATATCTTAAAAATAGAGTTTACAACTCAGAGACTAAACACAGAATTCTTTAATCATTACCATCCGAAATACACTCAATTAAAGAATCGAACATGGCCTCTATAGTGAAAGTATTATGCAGGGTTCTTTTGAATTAATCTAAGATATACAATCATTAGGTAACATTAA
The DNA here is from genome assembly GCA_027742785.1 of Vigna reflexopilosa. Taxonomy (NCBI): domain Eukaryota; kingdom Viridiplantae; phylum Streptophyta; class Magnoliopsida; order Fabales; family Fabaceae; genus Vigna; species Vigna reflexopilosa. The sequence goes on along the minus strand of CM050926.1, from coordinate 33,512,934 downwards.
AATGTAAATAAATCTAACACATGCACTTGTATTGTATATTATTATTTTGTGTGTGCGTGTGAGATGGGTTAAGAGGTATTTGCTTTTATATAATTAAACTACGGTAATCTTTGCAGGTAAGTATCTTTTTTATGTATACAGTAAAGTATTGCTTTCAATTTTTTTAACTTTTTTTTATCATTTTTATAGTAGACAGTAAATATACATTTACTGCTGTTATTTGTGTTCGAGTTCAATTTGAACCAATCCATTTCAACGAAACTCGTCTTATCAATTCAAGTCTCAAGTTGAGAGCATCTCTTAGAAACTATTTTTCAGTATAAAGAAAATAAAAGTATTTAATTAATATACCTATAACATAAATTACACATATATCAGACAAGTAGCATCGTTAATGTAAATATACAAATAAATTTAAGCTTTATAATGTTGAATTAATATATGTTTGTTAAAAAAATTATGCATAAATATGATATGACATGAATATATAAATAATAAAATATGTAATTATTATAAATTATTAATTTAATATGTTGAATAACAAATAGATTAGCATGGTAGCTTAAATACCTTTTGTTTCGATATATTACTAATTAAATATTTGGTTTCAGATTTCTTTTACACTATTTGATTTATATTTGAAAAGGTTTTAAATATAACTTCAATCATAACCTAAACTATAGAATAAATAATCATTTACCAAACTTCAAATATAAGATTGTTTAGTAAATATATTCACTTGGTACAAATAAAAAGTGAGATTGAAATATAATCTTTTCAGATTCCACCTTAATTAGAAATAAAGTCTATTTACAGGATCTAAATGTAATTATCATTTATAAGTTAATTTTATAAAAGTGAATTGGGTTTATTCTTGTTTCTTATTATAATATTATAATTTATTATAAGGGAAGTTGTTGAACTTAATGTACCCCTTGGTACAAGATGCGACCAGATCAAACTGGTTAAAAGTGTAATTTATCATCAGTGTAAGTTAGATAAACTCAAATCCCATTACCAAGTTTTTTATTTCATGATAAGAGCGGGGGAGGCAATTGATCAAACTCTGTAACATAGAATGCAGCGACAGAGACTGGTAAAGCTCATTCTGAAGCTTCTTATTAAACGTCAAATGGATTTGACTTTCAAACTTTTCGGTATAAGCTTAGTTTATTACGTAACAACTTTAATGTGATCTCCCTCTGACAATAAAAAGAATGCCAATTAGTAATATGTTAAAAGTATTATTCATGAAAAACAGGCTTTCTTTCGCCTCTTAATTGAAATAAGACACAATGTCCAACAGAACATCAAAGTCTACAAAATGGCCATAATGTTCCAACCAGCTCCCGGATGCTCCTGACGAGAAGAAAAGCAAAAGGGAGAAAAAATTCATATACCCACAAGACCAAGCCTCAAAGCTACTTGAGAATCCATTTCAACAAAATCGATGGTGACATTCAGGGATCGAGCCACAGACCCCGCAGCTCAGCCTTAACTGTCGAACAAATAGCAACGGACAGCTTTAACTGTTGTCGACCAAATGCCAATATCACAATGAAAGTACCACCTGAGTGAGCCTTTATAGACCGATCCATCCACGTTATGTTCCAAAGTACTCTCCAGATTATGTGCAATAAGGGAAGTCGATAAAGGCAAAAAATCATACACAGTTTAATAAATTATCCAACGAAAAAACTGGCCACAACGAAGAAGATAGGTCATCTGGTAGGTAATAGGGTATTATATTACATCCAATAGAAAATCCTACCCCATTCTGAAGTTTGATTATCGTTGAGTACCAAAACTCCACAACCAGCAAACTGATAACAGTCCGAGGCAACGCATATTAAGCACTTCAAACATCTTCTACGTATAAACGCCTTCTTATTGCATCCCTTTAAACATGCAGCATGTTTTTTATCCTTCGAGGACCAGACGTGGCATCTTCAAATCTTTACACAGAATCTGAAACCAGAGGTACAACCACTGCCTGATAGGACGACCTTAAATCGAATAATTCATCTTCGTAGCATTTTCGCTTAGTTTTCATCTCCAAAGGATTCTCAGCGGCCGTTTTTCCTCCCCTCATTACCCCAGTCTATTTAACTGATTAACGATCCAAAAAAATCCAATGCACAGATCCACAAAACGGATTTAAGAAGTGCCGTCTATATACTGTTGTTGATGTGTACAAGGTAAAACTCAATATTAATTCTCTGCATTCTATTTCTAAATCTTCAACGAGTCTATCCTAGGATTTTCACATTTCAGTCTACATGTTGGCCCACAAATCGTTTTGGTGATTACTTTAGTTTCCGAATTTATTTGTACAGATTTATTTATAACACACCCCCAAATCCTCAAGCAGGTGTCCAGCTCCACAATCCATACCGCCACTCCCACACCCAACCCACAACAGAACCAACTATCACAATCCCTGAAATGAAAGGTAATCAAAACTTAGCCAGACAATCACTCTATCGCTGAAAAAACTCACTGCACCAAAAGAATAACATACAAAGTGAAATGGGCATACCTCGTCCATCTATTCAACCCACACCGTCAAAGGAAGCCAATGAAGCAATAATTTCTTCATCCACCCACCAGTATGATCAAGTTTGACCACTAGTAACAAATATCCCTCGCAGCTACGAATGCCCATTGTCTGCTTCAGAATCACTTCCAGAGGAACTAACGGAATCCGAATCTGCAATGGCAATAAAACTTGAGTGTTTTCCTTAGAAAAATAGATCAATCACAAATCAAAGCCTACGCTAGGGCAGGGGAATACCACTTGACGACGAGGAATCACTGCTTGAGCCGCTAGAGCTACTAGAACTACTAGTTGCATGGCCACCAGCAACATCTTTATCTTTCTCAATCTCCACAGGAGGAAACACACCCATTGGCATATCATCACCAATATCAACGTCCTCATCTCCTGCTTCTACTTTCTTTGGCTTCTTCAACTCAGTTGGCATCCCATCAGCCTTCTCACCACCAGGGAATTCCTATCAATTAAAGCCCCAAAAATTAGTATCTGGAAACGAAATCACCGTCAATGCTAAGTAAGAATTCAAGCCCATTAAAAAGTAAAACTAACTGGTAGAAAATATACCATATTTGCTTTGTTTGGCGCCACACTGTTGTTGATGTTGCCCATCAATGCCTGCCTCTTAATCTTGCTAACCATCTTCTTATAATTAGTCACCAACCTATCAAGTTCCCAAAGAGTCTCTGTGTCAACAGCCTCAATATCTAGCTCGATCTCATCCCCATCCTGCTTCAAATGTCCGTTCCTCCTCCTTATGATCTGCACCACCTGTTCCATTTTCTCTGCTGGCAAACTCTGCAGTCCTAACCCCAGCTTGTGTTTCTCTTCAAGACTCATCTCCCTCTTGTTGGGATCCTTAGCCTTTGGCTTAGGCTGCTTCAAAGGCTTAACGGGAGGAACTCGCATGGGAGAAGGTGTACGCACGGGGGACTGCAGCAAAGGAGGGTTAGAAGAACTTGCAGGTGGCTGCGGAGGCTCTTGTTGCAATTTCGCGGGAGGGATCAGATTTTCCCTCTTCTTCACCCTCTCTGGCTCAACGTGGCTCCACGAACTAGCCTGCAATTCCTCCTTAAAATCGCGATCATGTCCAACCAAATCTTCGAATTTCTCATGAATCGGGCGATACAGCTCCTCAAACCTCGTCAAAAGCTGCTCCGCCATGGTGTACACATCGTGACCCTTAGGGTTATATGTCAGTGCATTGTTGAAGGTTAACCTCACATCAGAGGCAAAATCCGAAGGCGTCGAGTACTTGTTTTTCGAGAGACTGGACTTCACAGTCCCAAGATCCATAGGCTGTTTAATTATATCGTAGTAATCATGGAGACCCATTCCGACAGCGTCAACTGGTACATTGAAGATCCACCCATGTTTGTGCTTCATCAGCTTCTGCAAAACCTGCGAGCAGCCCTTCATCAAGTTCCCAACTTCCGAATGCGAACTTTTAAAATCCTTTGCGGGATTCAATGGCAAGGGTCGCTTGTTGCCGGACAACTTTTTACTCGAGGATTTCTTCGGGTGGCCATTGAAGCTCTGCCCAGGTTGTAACTCCCCTGACTCGATTCGAGTTCTGAATTTCTGAACCTGTTCGAGCTCTGCGACAAGCCTGTTCTTGATGTCGTAGAGTTCCTTCTTCGATAAGGATCCGATGTTGAAGGACACGTATTGGGAGTGAGTCACTACTTCATTGGGTCGCCTGTTGATAGAGGAAGCATCGTCCGAAGCCGCCTGGGTCCTTTTGCTATTTGCTAATTTAGGATTAGAATTAGGGTTAGGGTTAGGAAAGGGTGCTTTTCCCATGAATCCAGCTCCACCGACTCTATGCTGCGACCAATTAGGTTCGTTCCGGTTAGCTAAGACAGCAGAAGCCATAGAATTGCAAAATCACAGCCGTCCGGTGAGATTCCGTCGCCTCTCCGGCACAAACTTTCCAATGTTGGTGAAACAAAGCATCAGTCAATTGTACTAAGAATCAGGCAGACAAAACACCTAAGCAAAGTGGAAGACGCTATTGAGCCGCTGGAGGAAGCAGAGATTTGGAAGAGAAAACCGGAAAAAGTTTTAGGGTTAGGAAGTCGGGTTACCCTAATCTGAGCGAGGAATGCCAGAGTGCTAGGGTCGATTCTTAAAGGCAATGAGATCTGCCCGCGGGTACCTCGGGAAGCTTCCTGTGTTGTTGATTCTCAGTTGGACTATGATCCAATGGATGAAGGCGATTTCCCAGCTGTCCCAAAAACTGACCGTAGATCTGGAACTGACGGTTACGATTTCCAAAATCTACCACGTGGCACTCTCAGAGCTGGCGATGGAGAAGGTGGTGTTTTGATTTGGATTTGAGTTTGTGGTGCACTTGAGAATAATGTGTTAATTTTATATCTCGTTCCAGTATGTCCTGTGGCATAAATTTTGCAAAAAATAAATTAACAGTACTCTTTGGATAACACTTATTGTTTTTTTTTATTAAACTATTTAAATAATAAAGTATTAAATAATTTTAAAATATTTAATATATTCGATATGTTATCATTTAGTTTTATATAATCTACATGCTTGATAGAATCACAACCATCTATAAAAACTAATCAAATCACAACCATTTAGTATTCTTTGGATAACACTTACTGTTTTTTATTAAACTATTTAAATAATAAAGTATTAAATAATTTTAAAATATTTAATATATTAAATATGTTATCATTTAATAATAATAATAATAATACATTTATTGTAAGACCCAAAAAAAAATAATAATAATATATCTATTTTAATAAATAGAAGTAAATTTTAGCATTTTTATTAGTAATAATAATTAAAATGCTAAAAAAAAAACATATATAATAATAATAATAATAAATAAATAAAAATATATATAATGATTACAAAAGACAAACAACTTTCATAAGTGGAGATTAATGGGAGCAATTTTTGGTAATGGAACATTAAATATTATTTTTATAAAATAATATGTTAATAAAATATTAAAATAATAATAATAAAAAAAACTAAATAGTAATAATAATAATTACAAAAGACAAACAACTTTCACAAGTGGAGATTAATGGGAGCAACTTTTGATAATGGAGCATTAAATATTATTTTTATAAAATAATATTTTAATAAAATATTAAAATAATAATAATAAAAAAACTAAATAGTAATAATAATAATTACAAAAGACAAACAACTTTCACAAGTGGAAACTAAGGGGGAACAACTTTTGGTAATGGAACATTTAATATTATTTTTATAAAATAATATTTTAATAATAATAATAATAATAATAAAAAAAAAAAAAAAACTAAATAGTGTCAAACTTTAGCCTATAAATAGTCATAAGGGAGATGGCTAAAAAAATTGCACCAAAAACCCTTAGAATTTTGAGAGAAGAGTGTGAGAAGAAATCCTTGTTGCATTTGGGAGATTCTGGAAGTTTTCAGGAACAAATTCTAAGCAAGAGATCTTCAAGAGGTAAGGGGAGCTAGTTATGTTTCCTTGATTTGCTTGTACGATGTGTATGTGTGTTGCATTCTGAAATGGTATGTTGTTTGTGCTTAAGTTAAGTTTTTGGTAACTTAAGTTGCATGTTATGAACTGTTGAAAGCGTGAATCTGTGAAATTATTCACAATTATGTTGTGGACCTCTCTGGTTTCAAGGTTTAGATTACCCTAGTTACTTTCATGCTTATGTTTTAATTGAATTTTAATGCATTGTTGAATTGTTTATTGTACTTTGATGTATGATTGTTGGAATGTTAGTAAATTGAAAGTATGTACATATGAAGGTTATGATTGGTGTTGAATGTAACAACTATGGTACGTTGAAAATTTAAAGAGGATTATGATTACAAAGTGATGAAAGTACGATTCAAGTGGTAAACCAAGTTCCATCTGTGTAGAATCTCTTGGTGAGATTCTTAGTGTTTTAGAATGAAAGTAGGAGCTCAGTCTTGGGGGTCTTCCTGACGCTCCAATGGTCTTTCTTCTCACGTAGAGAGGACTGAACCATGTGGTGAGGAGTAGCAGGAGGTCTTAGTCTTGGAGGCTTCCATCATGCTCCAGGGCGCGGACTAACCTCGTGAGTGTGGCAGGGCGGGGGAGCCCAGGGCGGGGAGCCCAAGGCGGGGGAGCCTAAGTATCACAAGCCACCACGGGTGCATGACCCGCCATAGCTCGACTCTCATTCTAAAGTCCGGACGAGTCAAGTCTAGTGTTCAACATGTTAGGATACCTGTCTTAATCTGTTTTGATTTGAGAATAACTCTTGTAGATTCTATGCTTAACATGATGCATGTTTTTTTTTATATAATTAGCTCACCCTTGCTTGCTTGTGTTTGCTGCCATGTTTGCGTATGTTTTTCTTTTGCAATGATCATCCACTTGGATGTGAGCAGAGGAGAATGAGGTTTCCTTGGAGACAGCGTTGGAAGGAAATAGAGATGCTGCAGCTTAGTTCTCTAGGCTTTATGCCATTTGAACTCAAGTTATTTTGAAGACTCTTGTTATATTTCAAGTTTTAAATTCCTAGCATTTTATAGGAGGACTATGATACTCCAATTCTAAATTCCTGTACGGATTAAGGAGGACTGTAATCCTAATTACTCTTGACTGCTTTCCAATATTATGCATGATGACGTCTTATTTATATATTCCTCTTCTATATAATTGGGACGTCACATTTATGGTATCAGAGCAGTTTCTATCCTTAGGAAATCTCATAGGTTGTGTGTGCGCCTTGCTTCTGCTTGTGTACTCTTAGCACATCTAGGCAATTGTTTTGCCTCTTTGAATCTGATTGACGGTCTCTTTTCTCTGTGTAACCAGAACAATGGCGCCTAGGCCTCCTCCACCTCCTCCTCCTCAGCCAGAGCCTTCAGAGAACACCTTAAGGCTGGAGGCTATACTTGAGGCAATGCAACGCCAAAATAATGCCTTGCTGCAGCAAAACACTATCGCTCTACAGAATTTAGAAGCTGCAAGGGTGGCCGCTGAGAATGCAAGGGTGTCAGCGGACAATGCAAGGATGGAGACTGATAACACCCAAAGACAACTCATGGATATGCTGGCTAAAGGTGTACCCACTCCCGGTACTTCCTCTTCTGCTGCTCCAATTCAGGAGTGGACTTTGGAGAGCTTTCTCCAACATCATCCCACCAGGTTCACTGGCAAATGCAGCCCTGACGAGGCCGATCACTGGTTCCAGGACATGGAACGAATTTATGAAGCAAAAGGGTGTCCAGATGAGAGGAAGCTGGCCTACACCCAATACTTGATGACAGGAGAGGCTGGACATTGGTGGAACAGTGTGAAGACAATTTTGGAGAGGAACAGGACTCCTATCACTTGGGAGTTGTTCAGAACCAAATTCTACACGGAGTACTTCCCTGACAGCGTCAGATTTGCTAAGGAAGTGGAGTTTCTTGAGCTGGCACAGGGAAACAGGTCGGTGTCTGAGTATGCAAATCGCTTTAAACATCTACTCCGCTTTAACACCATGGCGGTAGATGAGGAGTGGCAATGCCGGAAGTTTGAAAATGGCTTGAGGAAAGATATAAAGTTAATGGTGAAGGGGCTGCGTATCCGAGAGTTCTCCGCCTTAGTGGAGATGGCTCGTGACCTGGAGAAGACCAAGGGAGAGCCAGAAGGACCTCAGATACACCAGAGCCAACCACTGAGGGTTGGTGGACCAGTGATATCCAGAGGTGGTTCCAGTTCTAGGAGGACCCCTTTCTCTAGACCTACTCCTTCTGGGTCCAGGGGTTCTTCCTCTCAGTCATCAGGACATTCCAGCTTTGCTAGCCCCGTGAGATGCTTTAGGTGTGGAGGACCACACTTTCAGTCTGTTTGCCCTCAGCTAAACGGGTACAAGAAGTGCAACGTTTGTGGGCGTGAAGGACATTATGGCCGAGACTGTCCTACAACCAGGAGGACAGGACCACAGCCACGCCAGACTGGGATAGCCATTCAGAGAGGTGGTGTCAGACCACAGGCTACAGGGAGAGTTTATGCTTTGACAGGAGCTGAGGCAGCTAGTGCAGGTAACCTGATTGTCAGTAGTTGTTTGTTATTTGGAGCCCTGTGTGTGACCTTGTTTGATTCGGGGGCGACACACTCTTTTGTGTCTGAGGCTTGTGTGGAGAAGCTCGGTCTAGTTGTCAGAGAGCTTCCGTGGGATCTGGTGGTGTCTACACCAGCAGCTGGGTTAGTTAGGACATCTAATGTGTGCTCCAGATGTCCTATTGAGATAGAGGGGCACAGGTTCAAAGTGAACCTTATTTGCTTACCTCTACAGGGGCTAGAGGTAATCCTAGGCATGGATTGGTTATCCTCCAATCGTATTCTTCTAGATTGTGGGGGAAAGAAGTTGATATTTCCCAATGAAGGCGAGAACATGCCATTGTCACTCGGTGTGTTAAGGCAAGACCTTATAGAGGGCGCTTGCTGTTTCTTAATCATGTCTTACATGGACGGGGTTCAAGACTTTGACCTTTCAACTCATGAAGACCAGAATGTAGATGTTCGGGTGGTGAACGACTTCCTAGATGTGTTCCCTGAGGAAGTCCCCGGTCTACCTCCTCCTAGAGAGGTAGAGTTCTCTATAGACTTGGTCTCAGGAGCAGGACCGATTTCTATAGCCCCTTATAGGATGGCGCCGACAGAGTTAGCGGAGTTGAAGAAGCAAATTGAGGAACTGTTAGAGAAGAAATTCATTAGACCCAGTGTTTCACCCTGGGGTGCACCAGTTTTGTTAGTGAAGAAGAAAGATGGTAGTTCAAGACTATGTGTTGACTATCGGCAGTTAAATAAGCTCACTATCAAGAACAAATATCCATTGCCGAGGATAGATGATTTAATGGATCAACTACACGGAGCTACAGTGTTCTCCAAGATAGACCTGCGGTCAGGTTATCACCAAATCTTGGTGAAAGCTGATGATGTTCAGAAGACAGCTTTCAGGTCTAGGTATGGCCACTACGAATATGTAGTTATGCCCTTCGGTGTGACTAATGCTCCAGCCATCTTCATGGACTACATGAACCGGATATTCAGACCATTCTTGGATAAGTTTGTTGTAGTCTTCATAGACGACATTCTTGTTTATTCCAAGACTCGAGAAGAGCACGATGATCACTTGAGGACAGTGCTTGGGGTGTTGAGGGAGAGAAAGCTGTATGCCAAGCTATCTAAGTGCGAGTTCTGGATGGAAGAGGTCAATTTCTTGGGACATGTTATATCAGCTGGTGGAATTGCGGTTGATCCAACCAAAGTACAAGCCGTGATGGAGTGGGAAAGGCCAAAGACAGTCACTGAGGTCAGGAGTTTTGTAGGCTTGGCGGGCTATTATCGTCGCTTTATTGAGAACTTTGCCAGGATAGTAGCCCCATTGACTCAGTTGACCAGGAAAGATCAGCCTTTTGTTTGGACTGAAAAGTGTGAAACCAGCTTCCAAGAGCTTAAGCAAAGGTTGACAAGCGCCCCAGTGCTAGTTATTCCAGACACAGGTAGACCCTTTGAGGTTTATTGTGACGCCTCTCATCAAGGGTTGGGATGCGTACTGATGCAAGAAAAGAGGGTAGTTGCTTATGCATCAAGACAACTTAAGGTGCATGAGAAGAACTACCCCACTCATGACTTAGAGTTAGCTGCGGTGGTCTTTGCCTTAAAGATTTGGAGGCATTATTTATATGGCGCCCAATTCCAAGTGTTTAGCGACCACAAGAGCTTAAAGTATCTCTTTGACCAAAAAGAGTTAAACATGAGGCAAAGGAGATGGATGGAATTTCTCAAAGACTACGATTTTGAGCTTTTATACCATCCTGGGAAGGCGAATGTAGTGGCAGATGCCTTGAGCAGGAAGACAGTGCACATGTCCGCTTTAATGGTAAGAGAGCTTAAATTGGTAGAGAGCTTCAGAGATTTGGAACTCCAGGTTGAAGTTGAACCAGACAGCATTATCTGCAGTAAATTGGTGATATCTTGTGGCTTGTTAGAGCGCATTAAAGAGGGGCAGTTGTTAGACCCCGAACTTCAAACGTCCATAGCTCTAATTGGTACTGAGAAAGGGAAGGACTTCAACACAGGGACGGATGGTCTCTTGCGGTTCAGAGGTAGGACTTGTGTTCCTAATGATGGAGAATTAAAGAGACTATTACTTGAAGAAGGACACCGTAGTCGTTTCAATATACACCCAGGTATGACAAAAATGTACCAAGATCTCAAGAAGTCATTCTGGTGGTCTGGTATGAAGAAAGACGTAGCTCAGTTTGTTGCTTCCTGCCTAACTTGTCAGAAGGCTAAAGTGGAACATCAGAGACCTGGGGGTCTGTTGCAGCCATTGGAGATTCCGGAGTGGAAATGGGATAGCATAGCCATGGACTTTGTTACCCATTTACCACGCACTTTCAGGAAGCATGATGCTATATGGGTTATAGTGGACAGATTGACCAAGAGCGCCCACTTCTTGGCAATCGACTTGAGAATGTCTATGACAAAATTGGCACAGTTATATGTTAAGGAGATTGTGAGGCTTCATGGAGTACCTTCCAGTATTGTGTCAGATAGAGACCCTCGCTTCACTTCCAGGTTTTGGCAAACACTTCAGAGTGAGATGGGAAGCAGGTTGCAGATGAGCTCCGCTTATCATCCCCAGACAGATGGTCAGTCAGAGAGAACGATTCAATCATTAGAGGACTTGTTGAGGACGTGTATATTGGATCATTTGGGAGTATGGGATGAGGTGTTGCCATTGGTAGAGTTCACTTATAATAACAGCTATCAGGCCAGTATAGGTATGGCTCCATTTGAGGCTTTGTATGGAAGACGCTGCAGAACACCCTTGTGTTGGTTCCAAGATGGAGAAGCAGTATTAACGGGGCCAGAACTTGTACAACAGACCACGGAGAAAGTAAAGCTCATTAAAGAAAGGATGAAGGCATCTCAGAGTAGACAGAAATCATACACTGATCAGAGGCGCAGATTTTTGGAATTTGCAGTTGGGGACCATGTGTTCCTTCGGGTGACTCCTACTACTGGCGTAGGAAGAGCCATTCGAGCTAGGAAATTGTCTCCTAGGTACCTGGGTCCTTATCAGATCCTGAGGCGTATAGGACCAGTTGCGTATGAGATAGCCCTGCCACCTCAGCTAGCTAATCTCCACCCAGTCTTTCATGTTTCTCAGCTTCGAAAGTATGTCCCCGACCCTTCTCACGTGTTGGAAGCTGACACTGTACAAGTCAAGGAAGATCTCTCTATAGAGATGCAACCAGTTAAAGTAGATGAGAGGCTAGCCAAACGACCAGACGGGAAAGCTACTAGGCTGATCAAAGTCATATGGGACAACAGAACCGGCGATTCTACCTGGGAGAAGGAGGAAGAAATGAAGAAGGCATATCCTCACTTATTTTCTGATAAGTCCTAATTTTCGAGGACGAAAATTTTTGTTGTTGGGGAGAATGTAAGACCAAAAAAAAAAAATAAAAAATAATATATCTATTTTAATAAATAGAAGTAAATTTTAGCATTTTTATTAGTAATAATAATTAAAATGCTAAAAAAAAAAACATATATAATAATAATAATAATAAATAAATAAAAATATATATAATGATTACAAAAGACAAACAACTTTCATAAGTGGAGATTAATGGGAGCAATTTTTGGTAATGGAACATTAAATATTATTTTTATAAAATAATATGTTAATAAAATATTAAAATAATAATAATAAAAAAAACTAAATAGTAATAATAATAATTACAAAAGACAAACAACTTTCACAAGTGGAGATTAATGGGAGCAACTTTTGATAATGGAGCATTAAATATTATTTTTATAAAATAATATTTTAATAAAATATTAAAATAATAATAATAAAAAAACTAAATAGTAATAATAATAATTACAAAAGACAAACAACTTTCACAAGTGGAAATTAAGGGGGAACAACTTTTGGTAATGGAACATTTAATATTATTTTTATAAAATAATATTTTAATAATAATAATAATAATAATAAAAAAAAAAAAAAAACTAAATAGTGTCAAACTTTAGCCTATAAATAGTCATAAGGGAGATGGCTAAAAAAATTGCACCAAAAACCCTTAGAATTTTGAGAGAAGAGTGTGAGAAGAAATCCTTGTTGCATTTGGGAGATTCTGGAAGTTTTCAGGAACAAATTCTAAGCAAGAGATCTTCAAGAGGTAAGGGGAGCTAGTTATGTTTCCTTGATTTGCTTGTACGATGTGTATGTGTGTTGCATTCTGAAATGGTATGTTGTTTGTGCTTAAGTTAAGTTTTTAGTAACTTAAGTTGCATGTTATGAACTGTTGAAAGCATGAATCTATGAAATTATTCACAATTATGTTGTGGACCTCTCTGGTTTCAAGGTTTAGATTACCCTAGTTACTTTCATGCTTATGTTTTAATTGAATTTTAATGCATTGTTGAATTGTTTATTGTACTTTGATGTATGATTGTTGGAATGTTAGTAAATTGAAAGTATGTACATATGAAGGTTATGATTGGTGTTGAATGTAACAACTATGGTACGTTGAAAATTTAAAGAGGATTATGATTACAAAGTGATGAAAGTACGATTCAAGTGGTAAACCAAGTTCCATCTGTGTAGAATCTCTTGGTGAGATTCTTAGTGTTTTAGAATGAAAGTAGGAGCTCAGTCTTGGGGGTCTTCCTGACGCTCCAATGGTCTTTCTTCTCACGTAGAGAGGACTGAACCATGTGGTGAGGAGTAGCAGGAGGTCTTAGTCTTGGAGGCTTCCATCATGCTCCAGGGCGCGGACTAACCTCGTGAGTGTGGCAGGGCGGGGGAGCCCAGGGCGGGGGAGCCCAGGGCGGGGGAGCCCAAGGCGGGGGAGCCTAAGTATCACAAGCCACCACGGGTGCATGACCCGTCATAGCTCGACTCTCATTCTAAAGTCCGGACGAGTCAAGTCTAGTGTTCAACATGTTAGGATACCTGTCTTAATCTGTTTTGATTTGAGAATAACTCTTGTAGATTCTATGCTTAACATGATGCATGTTTTTTTTATATAATTAGCTCACCCTTGCTTGCTTGTGTTTGCTGCCATGTTTGCGTATGTTTTTCTTTTGCAATGATCATCCACTTGGATGTGAGCAGAGGAGAATGAGGTTTCCTTGGAGACAGCATTGGAAGGAAATAGAGATGCTGCAGCTTAGTTCTCTAGGCTTTATGCCATTTGAACTCAAGTTATTTTGAAGACTCTTGTTATATTTCAAGTTTTAAATTCCTAGCATTTTATAGGAGGACTATGATACTCCAATTCTAAATTCCTGTACGGATTAAGGAGGACTGTAATCCTAATTACTCTTGACTGCTTTCCAATATTATGCATGATGACGTCTTATTTATATATTCCTCTTCTATATAATTGGGACGTCACATTTATCTCTCTCAGTCAAATCATACACTAATTTTATAAATTTTATTTTCAATCAACTCTCACTCATTTCCAAATTCACTCAGAAAAATAATCATTAACTCACCTTCAAATCTATTTACTTACTCTTTCCAAAATTAATTTTCTAAAGTGAACATAATCTTAGTTGAAAAAGAAAAAAAAACATCTGCTTTTAAATATCTCCAAAGAGATTAGAATTGATAAAGCAATCCAATTATCTTTATATATTCAAATATGTAAAGAAACCTAAATAATACAAATTTTTAATTATTAAATTTAAAATTAAATAATTATTACGTATAAGATTAATAAGTGATTAAATAAACATAGTTTAAACTTTTAATTATTACTAAAATTATTTTTTAATAATATTTGGATTAATGTCTATAAAATCCATGTATCTTAATATATGATAAATAGACAAATACAAATAAAGAAATCAAAATATTTTAATCATAGTATTACTTAATAAAATTTACTTATAACAATATTTGTTTAAGATATTTATTTGAAACATCAAAGTTTATGATGATGTCTGAGATGACTTTATTTAGAAACAAAATTTTAAGTATTTTTTGGAGATTTAATGAATATTTATGCATAAAATATTAATTTCTAAATATAAAAACTTATAAAATAGAGTGTTAAAATTGATAAATATTTAAAAAAAATGAAACGGATTATTTCAATGTTAAAAATTTAATAATATAAATAAGTCTCGTTATAAAAAAACATATATCATTTCTTTATAACTTTTTCTCTAGACTTCTTATCCCTTCCCTCTAAGATTTTTAAACCCTGAATCATTTTTTTGACAATCAATAAGTACCTAGGTGATCATAATATATAGTGATATCTACAACATCATCTGATAAGTTTTTTCATATAAAGTAAGTAATTTTTCACTCATTTTTCTTTAATTTTCACTTTAAGACACATGAAATTAATTTGTACACATGTACCATTCAATGTTTTTTTCTAGTTATTTGTCGATCAGTGGTCTTAAAGATCTACCCTAATCACAATTATATGGTCTGTAGGTACATCTAGAGTTATCTGAGCTGAGACATGGGCAGTGTGTTTCATAAAGTTGTTTTAGCTCTCCAACCAGGTAGGGAAACTAATTACTTATTTATAAAGTTGTAGTAAAGTGAGAATCTGTTTTAGTGTGTTTTTATTGTATTGAAGTTTAATTGGTTCAATGTTTAAATGGACTGTTTGATGAATATGAATATATGTCAGCCTATGTGAATTGAAATTTGGTAAAATGTGTGTCATTGGTGATTGAAGATGTGTTGTTGAGAATATTTATAGTGTGTGACTGGTTTAGAATCCCAGTGAATACTAATATTTAAGGTTATATTAAGTAGGACATTGATATGACTATAGAAACAATGGAGAAGTTTTGGATGGATTTTTTGTCAATTTTTGGAGTTTTGGTAAGAGATTTTCTATAAGAGTGATTTTAAAACTAAAATTGATCTTTGGGAGTTGTCTTTAGGTCGACTAAAACTAGTCTAAGACCTTAGTTAACAAAAAAAACTCTGATGTTTAATTGGGAAATAGTAAAATATGTAGAATTATGGATTGAATTTGGTCAAATGAGGGAGGTTATAATAGGCTAGATTTTGAAGTAAGAGTTAGATAGGGAAAATTGAGTTCAGAGATATGTTTTTAGGCCCTTTAGGGCTTGTTGGGATACTTGGTTTGTCAAATTTTAATTAGAAATGAGTAAAAGTGAATTGCAAGCTTTTAAGTGGTGAATTGGTGTTGGTAAGTACGAATTTTCGATAAAATGATCAAAGTAGGAGTTAAGCTTAGTCATAAATAGGCTGGTGAATTACACTTAAGGTTTAGAATAACAAGATTAAATCTATATGTATTGGGAGGTATGTTTGAGGTAAGGAAATTTAAGGTTGGTAGGTTCAATTTCTGTATAATTATTATTTTGCAGTCTTGCAGAGCAAGCATAGACTCGTTTGAGTGAGTAAAATCCATTATTTCTGCATTCGCAAAGCTAGGCATGGGAGTTGGGCGAGTTAGTTTGGGGATAAACTTGTGGAAATAGTAAATGGGTGAAGGTTCTCGTTGGGCAACAATAACTCTTTGTTTTTGTATTTGCAGAGCGAGTGGTTTCTCGCTGAGCGAGAGACGTTCTTTCACTAGGCCAAGATAGGCATTGAGCAACTTGTTTAGATCATGTTTATAGGCTTTTCTTATTTTGTTTTCTTGTAACTTTGAGGTTTGTTTAAAAGTACATATTGATTTATATAATGGTTTATACACGAGGTTATGTATGTATTTGAAGTATAATTTGAAAAGATTTTTTCTGAGGTAAAACTCTTGATGATTGCTTTCAAGAAGAGTAATGTATTGATATAGGGATTTAGTATTGGAATTTATCCAAACGATCAAATAATCACTCTATCTCAAATAAAAGGAGGGAATATACGGTAAGGAGTAACAACAAGTCCTACTCTATGATTTGGTGTCCTTTTTCAATAGGTGGTTGACAGACTCATCTTTTGTGGTACTTTGGGGGATCTGTTGTTCCATCACTACAACTATACAACTTATTATAGTCTAACATTAGTACATATATTGGGATTGACCGAATCTATAATTTTATTTGTATACTTAGGTTTAATTTGAAAATGAAATGTGTTATATTATATTTTTATAATTGTATAAAATGATTATTTTTTAATATTAAGTTATCGTTTGCTTATGTTTTGTTGTATAATTTGAAATGATAAAATGATGGGTGTGAACACAAAGATATGGTTTCTTTGAAACATATCTTAAAAAATAAAAGAGTAAACACTTGGTAGTTTAGCATAGTTGAAGTTTTATTTTTGGATTATATAATCTAGAAACTCTTTATAAATAAGTAAACAAATTTAATTAAAACTATGTATATAAAATTGAATTATAATTATTTTAAATAACTGTATAGAAATTTTATATACATTTTAAGTTAACTGATTTAATTTATTAATTTTGTGATGTTTTCTTAACCATGTTTTATATTATTTAAATGGATATTACACCAAACCTTTCATCCCAATAATTTTATTCTATTTTAGAAGAAAAATAAATTTATATAGCAATAGAAATAAATGGGAAATTAAACATAATTATTTGTGTGTGTATTAATTATCTGAAGCCCAATAATACATTGTATTCCATATCTAGAAGGAGCAAAATACTTGGAGTAGGTAATAATAGAGCAGCAAAAGAAATATATTGATTAACTCCTCGTTCGTACATAATAATTTGATGGGATCCACTAAACAATATAAACTCTTCTATGAAAATATCATTACAACAAGCGGTTTATATATATATATATATATATATATATATATATATATTAGAATGACAGCATAGACATTAACTAGCGAAAATAATAGTTGGGTCACAGCAACACTCGTCCAAGAGGCAACAGCAACAGAGAGCCGCTAGGCTGCACATACCATAAAATAAAACACTTCAACAACAAAATAAGATCTATGCTAACTGTAAATAAAATAATTTTGGTACAATTCTGTGTTAGTTACTTTTCTAGATTTAGGAGAATAATTTTATCCTTTAAACTATAAATTTTATACTTTTAGGATTAAATTAGTAAAAGATAAGTTTTAATTACGAAAACAAATTGTATTATGATACATGTTCTTGATAAATAATATAATGTATTTAATATTACCGAATAACATTTAAGTGTTTAATGTCACACACACGTGTGTGTATATATATATATATATATATATATATATATATATTAAAAATAAATTCAATTGAATATATATGGTAATTTTTTTATTTTATAGATTATTTTATAAAATTGAATTAAACTTAAATAAAATGTGATTAGAATTTTTTATATAACAGAAAAACTAAATACTTTAGTTTAGGAATAAAAAATAATATTTTGCGATACTTTAGAAAAATAACATATTTAATCCTAAAATTACAAATACTATTATGTTAACTTTGTTTTAAATACGAGTAAATATTTATTGATTATAGTATAGTTTATTGTAGATTTCCATTTTCATACGAAAACTACTGTTTATTTTCACATCAATTTTATAAAGTATAAAGACAAAATATTTGATAATTTAATTTTTTTAAAAATATATTTAAATACAAACTAAAATTTGGAGAGAAAAAGCATTAAAAGTAAGATTTAATGGTAGTTCTTGCTTAATAGAAGAGAGTGTAAATAGCTTACCAGCCCTCAAGGAAACCCGGTTCTCTTCTGGGCGGTGGAGCAGCATAGTACGGTGGAGGTGCCGCCACCGGAGGTGGCCCCTGATAAGGACCTGTGAGGGACATAAGAACAATAACTATTCACCAATAATTGACAAAACTACAAATTGAAAAATGTTTCTAAGTTCAGGCCATGACATATGCACTCGACAAAAAATTCTCAACTGGCAACTAAACAACAACTTTCTTTTATTACCATACCAAGAAAGAGGATGCATCAAATTCAATGTAAGCACAGTTCATCATAATAACTTCATCTCTGTAAATTGAACTCTCTCTCTCTCTCTCTCTCTCTCTCTCTATATATATATATATATATATATATATATATATATATATATATATATATATATATATATATATATTGAATGCGTGTATATAAACTATACCTTGAGCTGGATATGGATAGCCATATTTGATCTCATTCATCTCAGGAAGTTAAGACCCTTTGCAAAAACCAGATAGAAGAAAACACTTGTTCTAGGGTTGGAGGACGAGAGTTTGATGTATGTATGTGTATATATATGTATATGTGTGTAGAAGAAGGCAGGGAGAGAACTAAGAAGAAAGATCCAGAAACATTTCATTTCATTTCACACAATTGGATGTCGGCGTGTATCTTCACAGCCACTATTTTATGCTCTTTCATTTTTCTTTATATCTTACTTTGCATAAAGTTATCCACCATCATCTCAGAAGAAGAATAATCAAACAACATCGTCTAAACCAAGTTCTGCTTTTTTTAGCTGTGGATTCCAGAGGAAGGTGACTATTAATTTAACAACAAAAGCTTATATATAATACTGTTTTCCTACAAATAGTAAATAAAATTTCATTAAATATAAGTAGAATCATAAATAATACTTAAAAATACAATTATGAGTCTAAATCTCATTAAAAAAAATCTAAATTTTATATTGAATAAAAGTAAGAGAATCTAAATCTCATATTCAATAAAAATAAGAGAGTGAAAGATTATACAAATAAAATTTATTAATTTATTACTTTAAAGTTTTAGATAAAAGTATATTAATATCTTATGTGTAAGATATCACCAGATCGAGTCGAATATCTTAAATTTTAATCGTAAAATACAAATTCAACCTATAACTCACCTGTTATATGTGAGTATCTCTTAAAAAAATACCTGTAAATATTTTAAAATTTAAAAATATTTGTAAAAAAATTTTAAAATATATTTTATATATTTTTAAAATAAAATTATAATATATATATAATATAAATTATATATAAATTAAAATTTAATTTTAATTAAATTAAATGTAATAAAATATAAATTAATTTTTTTGGGTAAACATATTTATAAATCTAATATATACACTAATTTTTTTATAAATAATTATTAAAATATTTATTATCCGTGAATAATAAATATTACAAATAATAATTTTTCGTTCCTGATATCCGTATGTATATAATTTTTTGGTATCCTTACTTGTGTGAGTGGATTCGTTTCGATAAATACAAGCATATGACGTTCTATCGTTAATTTAACTCAATTACTAAATAGAAGTAAAAGAACATCTGAGAAAGTATTTAGGTGGGAAAGAATAGTTTGTCTTTGTTGCGAAGGTTGTTTGATAGATTAGTAGTTGTAATTAATAGAAAGGTGTTGTGTAGCATGTGATGTGAATAGAAAGTTTAAGTCTAAAAGCACTCACATGGGTGATTGGTATTCGTGGGGAATGGTACCTATCTTAGCATTTTGGGTTAGTAGAAGAACCTTTAAAGCCGGATATATTCCTTCCATAGTTATACACGCTATTACCGCGTCTTCTAATTTCTTTATGGAAACCTTTTATTAGGATAACCATAACTTTAGTAATTATTTAAGAATCTAACAACTCCGATTAAATTCAAACCCATCTACCTCTTCTTTTATTTAATCTTTCTACACAAATATCTTACTTTAACATATTGATTCCCTTTTATAAGTTTGTTCTTGTAGATTATTTATGGGATTCATAACTAGTTTGCCTATGGGGAAAGATCCATAGAGGTAAAAATCAATTTATAAACAACTAATCAACTAAAGAATTGTTTGAACATCAATAAATAATGAACTCTTATTATGAACTTTTGTAGTGTCTCTTTGATCATTAGTTAGAATGATGTATATTTGAAAGGCCCAATTGGTTATGCTTCTTTTAATGATAGTTGTTTTGTATTCACAATTAAAATCTTTGTGGATCATTTAAGTTTCTTAAAAGAAAAATATGGTACAAAAATTAGATTAAATGGGTAATACTTGAAGTATAGGAGTTTTTTTTTTTTTTTCAATTGAGAAGATTATAAAATTTTAATATATTTTAGTTTCAAAATTTTTAAAATTATTGAATATATAATCTTTTTAATTTAACGATGTCAATTTTTTTTACGTATTAAATAATGTTTTAAATTAATATTCAAAGTGCATCGTGTATTAAATAATATAAATAAAAAAAGGGCAAAACTATTTAGAGAAAAAATGGAAATAAAAAGGGGTTTACTATGTAATAACTTATTATGAGTTTCTTCTTTGTAAATACTTCTTTAAGCACCTCCATTCCTTCTCACACACTCCCATTGATGTGAAAATGTCTAAATTATCCATGAGTTGAAATCTTTTGGATTATATAATTGGAAGTCTATAAGTAAAAGACGTATTTTAATTATACAATCTATAAATTGAATTCTATATGATGTGAATACATCCAAAATTTTATTTTCTTAATTAAAAACACATTCTAAATTATAAATTCCGTAACACATTTATCGATGACATAGTTTGAAAACATATTCTAATTTATACAATTCGGAACGTGTTTCTAAATTATGAAATTAAAAAATAGAAATTTATATTATGAATTACGCAATGTAGAATATATTTTTAAATTTAAACATATTTTGGATTATGCAATGTAAAGTACGGAATAAAACACATATAAGATTGCGTAATCGATAACATGCTTATGAGTTCTACATTCTTTCATATTAACCAATCTAGCATGACCATTTTTGACATTTACAGCACCCACAAAAGAGGTGCATGAAAACAAACTTTGTGGTGCAAAGAGTAATTATTTCTCGCTCATTTCTTTTCTCATCCAATTTCCTAGCCCAACCCAACTTTTGGATCTGATTAACTGTTCTATTTTTGTTTCAAATTTTCAGTGAGAATATAGGTTAAATCAGATGTATTATATGAATAAAATATCGTTTTCTTAGTGATAATTAAGATTTTTTTACTATTTTATATTCTATTTGGGCAATATATTATTTTTTAATCTAGCGTAAGTCTATTACCATATATTTACATTTACACAATTTTTTTGGGTTTGTTATAATAAATAGGCTTAATTATTTCTTTAGGCTCCAAGTTGGAGGTTAAATTTCTGTTTTGTACTTGTTTTTAAAATTGATGTTATTTGATTTTCAGGTTACCAATTTTAAATGAAATCGGTCCCTTCCGTTAAGTATGTAGGAACTGCACAAGTGTTCTAGCAAATGCCCTGCAAAAGCTTAGTTACTTGGAATGTTTTTATCACTGGTTTGATTAGATGTGGTGAGGTTGAACTTGCACTTTCTGTGTTTAATCAGATGCCTTCTAGGAGTGTGGTGTCATGGACCCTTGTTATTGATGGATACACACGCAGGAATCAGCCCATGAAAGCTTTAACTTTGTTTAGGAAAATGATCCTAGTTGATGGTATGAAGGTGGATGGGAGGTAGAGCAGAAATGCAATGCAGAGGAGAGAGAAATAAATAACAGAGAAATATGAGAGAGAAGAAAAAGTGCATCCATTAAAGCGTTATTTAAAATTGATAACCTGGAAACTAAATAACATCATTTTTAAAAGCGGGTACAAAACAGAAATTCAACCCTAAACTTAAGACTAAAAAGTTAATTAAGTCTAATAAATACAAATTTATCTTAAATTATTTCTAACTCTAATGAAAAATGACTGTAAACACAAAAATAAATATCCTAGATACATACTGATAACATTCAATAGAGAAAAGTATTGTATAAAATAAAATACTTTATAAGGAATATATATATATATATAAAAGAAATTTCCGAAAAGCAGATAAGAATATATTAATAAGCTATAGACAGTTAGTAAACTGTGGAAAGTATTATTATTATTAGAACATACATGTATTTTTCTCATCAGATAAAATGTAAAAGCCAATTAAGTGATAATTTACTCCACATTTTTTTTCTTTATGTTGAATATTTTTTTAAAATACTTTAGCAAGTAAAAGAAAAACAACAGTGAGTCAAACAAGTTGATGCAAGCGGTTATTAATATATACTTTACGGAATTTTTTAAGGAGAAATATATGATTAATAAAATTTGAGTTTAATAAATATATAAGTGATTAACACTACTATTAATTTAATAATAAGTTTAATTTATTTTATAAAATATTTAATATTTCAATATTTATTTAATGTAAAAATTAGACTCATTTGTAATTTCCAGCTATAAATATAACAAATTTGTTGACTTTTTCAAGCAACCTTCTCACACATATACAAGTGTAGTTTTTATATCCATGCTGCCCAGTTATTTAAATTTTAATAACATATCCTTTATTTTTTTAGAAATATCTTTTAGATTTTTGTTATTATTTATTTTAAAAACAATGAATTCATAGTAACAACTCCTCACACCTTTCCAAAAGATATTGGCGGAAAGAGCCACGGCGCCTCGAAGTTTGTCATCAAAACAGCGACTTGTGGTAATGTGAAGCCATAATGGATGTTGAAGAAAAGAAAAAAATGGGTGAAAGAGACTCAGCCTTCTACTTAAATTCAAAGGGAAGAGGATGTGGTGGGGGCAATCATGGGCGTTTGATTCTTGAGAAAATGCACACCTGGTGTTTGAAAAAACGAAATTGTAATCCCACCTGTTATGGATGCGCTTTTTGTTTTTTCTACCGTAACGAAATAATTATGATTTTGTTTTGGATGGGAGCGTCTAACTAAACCCTGTGCACACGTCAAACACTGCTATATGGGAAATGAAAAGGTTCTATCCGAAATTATCTTAATTGGCCATAATATCTGAGCTCTGATTGCAACACTTTTGTTCCTTTCTGTAGGACTAGCCTTTGATGCACACTCAAAGTCTAGGATAGAAGGTGGACCAAGACCAAGACAATTTTTTAATTTCCCACATTTGAATGCCCTTTCTGCCATTCTGAACTACCTTTTCTTTATTCAACTTTTCACTCTATAATTTCACCCTATTATTTATTTATTTATAACCTCTCATTATCCACACTCTTCCTTTTTCAATATAAACTATATCGTGTAAGCGTTCATGAGTAAAGATCAAGGAGGCAAGGTTACTGGTTACTGATGAAGATAAATATCTTACTAAACTAAAAAAAAAAGTGATTGACTTTGAGGGGCAATCTTTTTTGGACTCTTCAATAAAACAATCCGTGTACATCCTCCTATGTTTGAATTTGCTAAAAGCTTTTATAATCTACCTTATGAGATCGATGCTAGATATAAAGAAATTTAGGATGGTGGTAACCTTTTTCTAAAGAAAAGAGGAAAAGTTCAAGTCATGAGACTCGATATTCAAAATTCGAGTCTCGGGGGATTTTTCTTGAACTCGATTTCAGTGTAGGAACAATACAAAGAAAATTATGCAAAAGGAATAGTTTTTTAAAAAATAAAGAAATGATTTTTTAATTTCTTAATAAAGTGTTTTTTTGGCATGTGTGTAATGTTGAAGCAGAACTTTAGAGGCCAAACAAAGACAGGGTTGGATTAGACGTGAATCGGCGAGAAAAGTGATTGTTCCTGTTAAGTTTTTTCCTTTTTACGTTCGTAAAGATGATGGCGTAACAATGGCCAACCATGATATCGGCGTGAACATCATTACTTAAAAGAATGTTAGTAGTGTTTGTTCGTTAATGGAAGGTACACATTTATTTTAATATTGGGACAAGAAATAACCTACGAGATCATGCCAAGAAAAAAAAAACACCAAAAACGACATTGCCAAAGATGGAAAACGAAGAAATTAATGTCTCTAGCAGTTAACAAGCAAGTATCCATGGCGACCGAATTCTGCGGGAGAAGCGTTATGATCGCGTGACAATGAAAAAATGTTAACAGAAAGAAAAACACTTGAAATCAAGAGACGGATTAATAGTCCATAGCATTATAATATATAACATTACTTAGTGTACAAAAATAGAAGGCGAAAAATAAAACTTAATAATATTATTCCTATTACATAAATAGGATTTCAAACAAAAGATAGGAAAGAAATAAAAAGATAAGCATATTCGGCGATAAGCACAGTCTTAATCCGTAATTAATCACACTGAACCGTTATTTTTCAATAATCACACTGAACCTTGGGTAACTTTGTTCAACACTTTAACATCTTGACCCAAGGTCACCGCAGTTTGTCTCAGATCAGAGGTGACCGGTGGAAAAACGCCTTGGTACTGAGGAGCGTGCACTACGCCACCCGGTGCAGTATAATAAACCTGTCTCCCACCTGCACTATCGTACGCTAGCTGTGCGTACGGCGCACCCGTATTGTCCACTATCCCACTTGGCCGCATCATACCGAATCCTTCCGTATACGCGGGAGTCTTAACCGGTTGCTGCCCTGGCGCCAAGCTTGCTTGAGCCGCCGTTTTTGCCTGCGTGACACCGCCGTACACTGCCGCTTCACGGTAACCATCTGAAGCCATTCGCTGCACCGCGTAGTACCCCTGGGTGGCTGGAGGCCGCACCACCGGCGCATGATAGAACGTCCCCGGCGCCGGTATCATGTAAACTGGCCCATCTCCTCCGCCGGATGCAGCGGACACCGCCGGTGGATAGGCTTCGCCGGAAACATGCTTTTCCGACCAATATCCCTGGGTGTTCGGCGGTAAATTCGCCGGAGGGAACTTCTCTGGCAGCTTCTGAAAGTAATAATCACCGGCAGGGTAATTCTCCTCGCTCTTCCTCCGGTACGCGCCTTGCTCGCTCTCCGCAATTTGCAACTGCTGCAACTGGCGCTGAATCGCGCTCGGATCCGAGGCCGAAACCCTGTCCACAGGGTTTATATTCAGCCGAGACTGGTACTCCGGCGGTGGCGCGACGGGCTCCGGCACCGGATCATGAAATTTGACTGCCGCAGGCGGAATCTGAGCCGGCTGAGCCGCGACGGCGACACCGGAGCCCTTCTCGAGACCGAAGAGGAAATCGACGTTATTTGGTTTAATCACAGTTTGGAGCGGTGCGGAAGCAGGAAGCGGAGAAGGAAGAGTATCCGCGAGAAAGAGGAATAATCGCATGCGGGCAGGTCTAGCGGAAGCGCGGTAGAGGCGATCGTACTCGTGCATCATGTGGTCGAGGTCGTCGTCGTTGGTGACAGAGATAAGAGCGTCGAGGTCTTCGCCAGGGAGCTGGTACTTGAAGGTGAGGCTGCTGCCGTTGCTTTCTTGTGGCGCCACCTCGCAGAGGGCCGAGAGCTTGGCCAGCAGGGCTCCAAACTTTATGGAGCGGTCCACGGCGAGGATCTTGGTCTCGCCGCCGACGTATGACAGTTGGTTGTCGTGGGAGCGTGGGTGGATCTTGCCGCTATAGCTGCACATGAACTTTACCTTGTAATTCTGTTGTTGTTGTTGTTCGTCCCATGGAGGAGGAGGGTTGTCAAAGTCGATCTCTCTGGAGTGTGGAGAGGAGTCGCCGGAATCAGGGTATGATTGGTATGAATAATTCTCCATCTTTATCTTCTTCTTCTTCCTTCAATTTTAGCACCCTTTCCCTCTTTCTAAGACTGAGATCTTTGTTAAGCTTCCATTATGCCTTGTTTTCTGTTAAGAGAGACAGGATCATGGCAGAAACACCTCAGACTTACAGAGAGATCATTCAACTACATTTATCATCATACTATAACATATCCTTCTTCCTTTTCATTTCCGATATCTTATAATACTCACTTTTTTTAATACGTCTAATATTTTATTACCACTGCTTCCTTTTCAACATATCAGCAATTTTAGTTCTTAAAATATCTAAAAAAAACTGAATCACTGACATTTTAATATGGACAAAACATTTTAGATAAATATGTTTTCTTTTTTAATTATTACAAAACATATTATTATATTTCATGATCAAATATATATTTATATTAAATGTTTTTTCTGAGATTATCTTTGACTAAAGCTCTACTAATAAAACTAATAAATAAGTAGTTATAGAAACGAATCGCATCAAAAGGTCACATGATATTCTTTATAAGATTTAAGACATTAATTAGATGTTTAAGATCTATGTAAAAGGGGAGTTTAATTAAAGATAAGTTGAATTCCAAGTTAGATTATAATTATTATTATTATACAGGCATAAGTTGGATTGTTTATAATTAGAATTAGAGTTGTGTGCCTTGTAAGGCTGGCATCTTATTAGTCAAATTACATCTATCTTCTCCACTAAAACTTTATTATTTATAATTTCTACGTTTCATACTTATTGATGATTTAGTCTTCAGTCTCCCTCTCAGTATGATTAACATTTTAAAATTTTAAAGTCTAATTATTTTATCTCAATTATACTTTTATTTATTATTACAATGATAGTTATTGTTGACTAATAAAAAAATCAAAGTTTAATTATTAGTTTCTTATTCATTTTGGTGGAAATGTTTAATTTGTTATTGTTTTTAAAAATGTTCCAAATTTTTTAAAATGTTATTTTAATTACAGTTTTTTTAATTATTAATTAAGTTAATTATATGTCATGTGTCAATCTATAATTTTTTTAATTTTTTATTTTTTTTAGAAGTTTTTGTTATTACTGATTTCTTGTATGACGTGTGATATTATTAGTATCAAAATTCATTGTTTTGCTTTTAAGTTCTTATATATTTATCATTTATTTATTTAGTCTTAATTTTCTTAAAATAGAGTAATATTCTCTCTTTGTAAATTTAAACAAAATTTATTATTTATATAAATATTATATTAATATTTTTTATTAAAAATATTTTTTTAACATATTACATCATTATAAAATACGTTTGGTTAAAATGACTTTTATTACTAAATTTTAATATAAATATTATATATTATTTATACAAATAATAAATTTGATCTCAATTAAAATATTAACAAATTTTTTATTTGTATAAATAGTATTAATTAAGTTATTTTTATAAAAAATAGATTAATAATATATTAATTTTAAATACTTATTTTTTAAATAAATAGTTATATTTAATTAGTTTTAATTTTATAAAATATAAATTAACAAAATATAGATTAATAATATATAATAATATAATATATTAAAAGTTCATTTTTAATAAAAGTGTCTGTATAAAATTTATATAAATAATAAATTTGGTTTTAATTTAGAAAAAATAATATTATTTTATTTTGAAAAAAAATTAAACTAAAATCAAAATAATAATATTTAACACTGATATTAATACGGGACATTACCGGAACTTAAACACATGATAACAATTATTTAAAAAAAACATAAAGATAAAAAAAACCGCATTAACACGAAGTTATTATTATTCTTTTTTAAATACCTAATTGAGATACTTTTACAAAAAATTAAGATACTATTCAAACTTTTTTAAAAACAAATATCAACTTCAAAATTTTCTGAAGACGAAACAACTAATTAAACTAAAAATAAAATAGTGGTATCGTTGTATGTTTAAAATTTTGGTGCAGAAATTTTAAAAATATTGCTATGTTATATACTTCGTAATATTAATATATAATTTCTTAGATAAACTCTCGCTACTCCCTTTATTTTTCTTATTTTATAGTAAATGAAATTATATATAACAAAAATTTATAATATTTTATTTATATCAGTGAGACTTTTTTTCTAAAACATAAAATAAAATAGGATAGGAAATATTACATAAAAAGAAAATTGTCTGAATATACTAGTGACTTTTATATATTAAATACTTTTTATCTACATAGATTAATTAACATAATAATGATGAGATAAGAGTGTATCCATGATGAATGTCGACGTTAGGTGAAACCTACTGAATTTAGTAGACATGCACCTACATTGGAGAAATGGGAGCTACTCCAGTGTACCAAAACCTAGCTATATAAAATCACATGTTAACATCAATTTTTTAACATGAGATTTGTTTAAAAAAGGAATGCTATTTTCTCCTCAGATAAGTATGTGTTTATATATATATATATATATATATATATATATATATATATATATATATATATATATATTTACTGAGGGAAGTTTTTATTTATTAGTTAGTTTATAAAAGTTATTAAATAAATAATTATGTTTTCTTCCATCTTTTTATATTCATTTTTCGTTATAAATAAGTCTCTACATATTATTATTAAAGTATAACTAATTTTTATATGATAACTAAATTGTATTTTAATATTAACACATAGAAACTAAATTACATTTTAATAGTAACTTGAAAAGATTTACTCCCAAAAAATTAAAATTGCTTTCAAGAATATTATTTTAACTTATTTAAAACTATTAGAAAATTTTGAGTTTAGTTATATTATTAAAATTATTGAAGTTACAGTTTTAAGAAAACTGAAAGGCATAATTAAAAGTCTCTGAAAAATTTTCCAATTTGATGTTAGATGGTATATAAAATTTTGTGTGAAAAAACTTAATAGAAGGGATCAATGCAAATATTACTTGTATATAGAAATTTCCTTCGTATTTTTTTCATGAGGTGAGATGTGTTATTTCCTATTTAATCTTTTATATGATATTATATTATTTAAATAATATATAAAAGTTGTCGTTGTCCCCAAAAAATTAAAGAAAAGAGGAAAAATAAATATTGAGAATGAATTGATATGATTTGGAGATTTTATGTGTATTTGAGTAATACTTGTTGTTTATGATATCCTGTTTTGAAAAATAAGGATTTGAACATCGAATGAAAAATAATTGGTCAAAAGGTTAAATTATTATATTTGAAGACAATTTTTTTAACTAAATGTAGTTTTTTTTTACATGAGAAACAAATAGAAGTAGAATTTCTCATAGATCAATTGGTTGATGTAATATATCTATTATGAGTTTTACGAATTTATATATTTGTTGGATGAGCAATTTATTTGTTTAGTAAGATTCTAAATTTTAATATCTAGATAACTCTAGTTAATTTACTTGTTAATTGAACATTTGAGAAAAACTTTCGAATTATTACAGTCGTTGAGTAAATTATTTATTAAACAGAATTCATTTTATTAAAATGTAGAGAATTTAAAGTGATCGTGTTATTCAAAGAGTTTGGTTTTACTAAACAAGTTTGTTAAATTTTGTTTTTGATGATTGTCAGTGAGACAATTATTTTGTTGAGTTAAATTAATTTGATAAAAATTCAAACAAAACTCATATGATTTAGTCGTTGAATAAGTTAATTCTTATTGGATAAGTATATCTCTAAGGGTGACTCATTAAACGAGTGAGAGTAGTCACTAGAAAAGCTTGTGTGTTCGTTGAGCAAGAGAAAAATATATTTTACATGAAATTAATGTTTGAGATTTTGAATTGAAAATGTAAGCATGTATTAATAAATAAATTTTTAAGTTTAACTCATTTTATGTCTTATTATTTATAATTAATATGAAATATTTGATAAGAAGTCTGGTAAAGTAAAATTGTGATTTAGTTTATTCTAATTAATATGAGGTAGATGATACTTTAGATAGAAAGATCTAATATTCAAGAATAAATAAGCAGTCACACTCTACATAAAAAATAGTATTTGTTATTCATTGTAAAATATTTTTCTATTTTTAAAATTTCAATGTTTAGTGATTTTGTGTATACGGTGATAAATTAAATTTATTTAATTCAAGTAAAAATTTTGCGGGTGAATTTGCGTAAACTTATAATTAAATATTAAATCGGGTAGTTATGTTTAAAGTTTGAACTTGAAATTTTGTAGATCAATGGTGGACTGAACAATTCTCTCCTAACAAATCACTGTGATGTCATCATATTTGAAAACATAATCTGAAACATACTTGGCTGCAAGATATGTTCCTATACTTTAATAAAAGGAAATCTATTTTCTACACCTAATCTAGGATTTTTACTAACTTTATAGATTCAATTTTGAGTTAAGTTTAAGTTCATAGGTTAAATTTATAAAAACAAATCAATCCTTACTTCTCCATTATTTCTCCATTATGATTATTATTTTCACAATTTTAAATATGTCATATATATATATATATATATATATATATATTGAGTTGGTGAGAGGAAACACAGAAAAGAAAAGAACGAGAGAAAAAACATAGAAAGTGAGTGATTTAAATGTTTTGTGATTGTATTGAATTGAATTATCCAAAACGTAAAAGTTGACTACAATATATAGCCAACTCAAACACTGCCAACAAACAAAACAGGAAATAACATAGAATGACCAAACGGTCATTTGCAAAAGACCGGTCGGTCATAAATGGTAAAGGCCGAACACAGGCCAAAAAACAAATCAACGAACCAAACGACAAATCAAATCACAAAAAACCGTTTGGTCACACAAAAACCAAAACCAAAACAGACCGTTTGGTACACAATTAAAAGACGGGACATTCAAGGTAAAAATCACGTTTAAACAAAATAAAAAAAAAAATATATATATATATATATATATATATTATAACTAAATAACTATCAAAGTGGATTTAAATACTTATTTGCTTTTTGAAAGCCAATATTAAAAACCACTACAAAATAGATAGAATTAAACAATTATATAAAATATTGGTAAATCGTGCTTTAAAATATATTTTTAATAAAACAAAATTATTTCCTATTTTTAAAACGTAATAAAGAAACTGTGTTTCAAAAAAAGAAGAAAAGAAAAATCTGTTTTAACATATGACATCCCTTTGTGTCTGACTTTTGTCTAATTTGTAGGTATTTTAGTCAATTTCTTAAAAACTATAAAAAGATACAAAGACCCCTAAACATTCAAAAGGTTGTGGAATATTTGATCGTGATTTACAAATAAGTCTTTTACGTTATCATCTAAATACAGTTTAACTTACACACACATATGGATTAGATTGTGTTTTAATAACATACAGAAACTAAATTATTATATTTTAATAATATATATATAAAATTTAAAATAAAAAAAATATTTGTCAACAATTTTTGCTTTAATTTAAATATTAAATTGAACATGCTATATATTTTAAAGAATAAACTGGTTAAATTTGACTTATTTCTACGTGGAATTAAGTTAGTCAGAAATGAACTTAACACGTTATATACATAAAAAAGGATATACGATATGACTCTTCGGTTAATTTTAAGATTTAACAGTTTATACAGTCAAATATTAACTTGATAATCGAATGACGGTGTTATACGGATTGACGGTCAATTTTAAATAATAATTAGATATGATAAAAATTAATTTATCATAAAACATAATTAAATCACGATTAAGATGTTGATAATTCAAAGTTGATATCAAAATTTATAAATATAAATTTGAAATAAAAATAATAATTACATCTATTATATATTAACGGTTTAATTAATTAAATATTTACTAACAAAAACATACATCAAGATAGTAAAAAACTTATTAAATAAATAATTTGAATCCATACTGGAAAGAAGTTAACAGTGGTGTGTTTCCCTTTGCAGAGGGCAGTGTTATTGGTATTGGCATTGTCTAGAATGATGGTAGGCCACACTCATTCAATAATCTCACTTCCACACTATCCTTAATCTTTAATGAAGTAAAAGTCATTATCAATGTGTGGTGGATCCCATCTTAACGAAACATTGGAAAAAATTGGTTTATTGCTGATTGAAAAATAAAGGGTTAGGTTATAACTAAATTAGCAATTATATAATATTCATCTTTAATGTAGGTGTTTTCTTTTAACAAAATAACGTTTAGCAATCAAATTATTAATTTCCGTTATTTTTTTTTGTGTGAAAATGTTATGAATATACTAAATTTGTCTTTGCTATTTTTATTTTTTAACATTAATTTAACATATACTTATAAAAAAATTGTCAGAAAGAAATGTGTCATAGTCATACAAATAAGAATGACTACGTTTTTAATTTCTTTACGTAAAATTAAATTTATCTTTTTTAAAAATTTTGATATATTTTGATTTTAAAATTTTAAAATAAATAAATATAAAGAATTTTATCTTAATGACATTAATATTTTTAGATTTATTAGATGATAATTTAAACATATCAAAATGATGTGGTAAATTTTGTTTTATAATACATTTAACATGTTAAAAAAATTAATAAAATTATGTTAAAAAAACTGAAAAAAAAAATAAAAAAACATCAAAATTCGAGTCAGGTTTATGAAAATGTGAACGAATGAATGAGAGCACAGAACATTGATAATGATAGTTTGAAAACATTTTTTTAATAATATTTTAACATTTTTTATGTATTATTTTATAATTAATATAAATTTATTTTATAAATAATAATAATAATTATAAATACTAATATGAACCAATCACGAAATAATATATAAATAATATTAAAATCTTATTAAAATATATTATCAAAATATCATTATTTTATTATATTGTATTTATTTTTTAAGAAAACTAAATAATTGTCATTATTTTTAATTTAGTTTGTACAATTAAAATTATGTCAGCTGTATTTAACTTTTGGTTATAATAAAAATTATATTTTAAATAAAGCATTTCATACAACTTATCAATGGTTCACAATTCATAAACAGAAATATATTTTAATTTTATTATTAAATATAAATTCCTTGCATTTTAGGAACAATGTCAATGTCTGGAAGCAAATATGGAACCTTGCGTGTCAAGCTTATCGACATGACAATTAGCAACATATAGAGACTTCTGATGTTGACAAGATCCAAACACTTTGATCACAAAAATAAAGTTTGGAAAACTACTTAGTGCAATTTTACATTATTAATAATAAAAATTATTATTAACATGTTTCTTAAAACAATTAACATAAAATTACCAAATTTATTATGTTAAGTAGCGAAAACACGGTTATTTTTTAAATATTTATTTGGAATGAAGTGTAATATTTATTTGTGTGTGTATATATATATATTCATTTCCTTGAAAAGATATAATATATCTTTTAATCAGTTTTCTTAATTATCTATAAAATATATCATACATAATTTATTTTTTCAATTTTAAAGAACTGAAAACAAAAAGTAATATAATATATGAATGACATATTAATAATATATAATTGGGTATAAAAGACTAAACAAAAAGTTATAAATTCACATTGAATATTTGTTTCTTAAATTATTTAATTTTATTATATATTTTTATTATGGTGACAAATATCAGTTTACTAAAATTATGTAATACTTTTATATTTCTATAATATGTAATGAATTTATCATAAGACAAATTATATTTAAAGAATTTAATAATAATTTATTTTTATGATTTTGTTACGTTCTTTCAAGTAATTCAATAAATGAGTTTTAAAACTTCGATTTATTATATTATTATTAGGCTTAATTACTAATTTAATAATTAAAAGTGTAATTAAATAACAACATTATATAATTTATGTATTAAATCTCTATTCTTACTATTGGTTAGACATCTCTTCAATATTTAAAATGGTTAATATCTCAGTTTATCTCATATACAATAATATTTATTATTAAAAGAGGAAAAATATTAAATGAAATTTTATACAAAATCATAATAAAACAGTATGTTATAGTGATATATATATATATATATTTAAAAGTTATGACATTTATTATTTAAATTACTCTATTATTAAATAATATTATCAATATCAATATTGTTGGAAATAATATTATTAATATTAATAATAAAAGATAAAATTGTTAAAACTTTTGACTCATTAAATAATATTTAATAAAAAGTAAAATTGTCAAACCAATTATTAAATGGTGTTAAAGATAAATTATTTTCCAAATTCTAACTTTTAATATTTAAAAAAGTTAAAAATAATTATATTAAAATGATAAAATAGGAACAATTTACAGCTAATTTTGTAAAATTCAATTAATACAATTTTAAAAAATATCTAAAGACAATTATTTGAATACGATTATAAAGTATAATTATAATAAAGCCTTACACAAGTTTATACTACTTCAAAATTAAGGAATTTCAGATTTTAGTTTCTATAACTTCTTTTTATCAAGTAAGATTTGCATTTTTTTTTTATTTTTCAAAAAACTATAAATTTTGATTTTGATTTATAATTGTGAAAATTTCCAATCTTGTTTCCTAATAAAAGTACCTATCTCACTGAAATTCCTAATATTTAGTGTTTTTCCTTGCTGATATTATATTTGAAATACTGAATTGACTTTTGTTTAACATAATGCACTGATAAAACAAAAAAAAAAACACAATTATTTTATCGAGATTAAATCAATATATTTGAGCTAATTGTGATTTAATTAAGAATTTAACTCAGTGTTTACATCACATTGAACCAAGGTATAAGAGATTAATGGAGCAGAGGAGAAGTCAGAGAGTTTGTTGGTTTGGCCAACATGATAGCGACACATGGCCGGACTCTAAGAACCATTGTAGCTTCACAACAAATGATAAACGTTAGAATCACTCTGTTAACTTCATCGCTCAAATCACAAATTGCTAGGTTTTCCTCTGCGATTTCAATTTCCTACTTCGTGTTTCGCTTTCGTGATTTCTTCTCCGTGTGATTCGAATTTACTTCTGTTGTTTTATTTTTGAGGTCTGAATTCAGTTAAGAAGTTGAAAGAACAGGATCGTCAGTGTTTTGAAATTTCTGAAAATGGGGAAAAAACGTGTAATGTTGCCAGCCAAGGACGTTGACCTGTCCTCAGTTAAGTACCAACGTGAAATAGTTCAAGGTAATTCAGCTTGCTTATTCTGCAATCAAGTTGAATTTTCAGTTTCTACTACTGACATCTGATTCAATTTTTTTTCGCTCTCTTCTGTTTGTTTGTTTATTTTTTTCAGCTCCGCATTTGACTGGATTTGTGTTTAGATTGTTTGTGAGGATTCTAGAAGCTCCGCTGATCGGTCCTATCATAATGGATGTTTTGAAGAAGCAAAATAAAATTGAAGAGGTTTGTGTTTTGTAGCTGAAATTAGTGACTAACGTGTGTCTCATGGTTAAAGGTGTTTTGTTTCAGTTTGTCATTATTGTTTATGAACAATACTTGAGTTGAGAGTGCTGGGCAGTAGCATAGCAAATTGACTAAATGTTCTCTCTCTCTCTCTCTCTCTCATTATTATGACAGATATTGCAGCACACCGTGATACCTGAGGAACCCATGTTTAAGCCTGAATATCCACCTCAAGGTGGTCCCCTCTCCTCATCTGTGAATGCATCGCTTCTTTTCAATTTTGCAGTCTTAGTATAATTATATGCTTAAATTGCAGACTGGTTTATATGTTGAATTTACAAAAATTTGAAGTTCTTTGAGATAATGAGAATGGGATAGGAGGAACAAAATTCCCTTAGATAATGGTTATTAGTGCTTGTGTCAAATTATTTGCATTGCATTTGATGTCGCATGCTTATAATATAACCTGCCTTGATGTTTGTGATGTTACTTTAGAAGTGGAGCATGGTGTTGTTGTCCTTGAAGAAGAAGGGAGACCTGAAGATCGAGTTATGTCTGCCTTGAAGTGTCTTCCACATTATGATGTTGCTGAATCATGGGAAAATTCACATGCATCCTTTCGGTACTGGAAAATACGTGACTATGCTCATGCTTATCGATTTAGAAAAGTAACCCCATCCATGGTATTTCACCTTTTGTTGGTATCAACTGAGTACTTTTTTGTATTCTCTTTATTCAACTTAAATTGTAAAATGAAACAATTTCACTTTGAATTTATAGGTTGCTGAGCGCATCATCTCCATTATAGAGGAGAATGGAAGAAATAAACCTCCTATACCATTGTTGATATCCTTTGTGGCTGCAGAAGTCCGAGAGCAGGCAGCAGCATCTACACAGAGGTTTGAAACAGGTAATCCTGTATGATTCTAATGTTTATGTGATGAACATAAATGAAGGAAAGGTGAACGAGGAAATTGCATATACATTCCACTATGCTTTCTCTGGCTTGATTGTTGTGTTATGCAGTTTGTTTGACATGTGGTTCCTACTACTTGTATTTTCAATTTCCTCGCTTTATTCATTTATGTTCATAGTAGTTTACTGTCTAAATCTTTCACACGTGATTATGTTGAGACTTCATGGGAACAAACACAATTCCACAAGTTATGTTCTTGGACTTTGATAATGTAGGAAATCCATTATCGATATTGGATGGAATTTTTATGGCCATCAAAGATGACATAGATTGTTATCCTCATCCATCTAAGGGTAAGTATATCCTGTCTAAGGGCATGTATATCTTTGCATAATATTTTGTTAAGTAATTGAGAAAAGCCTTTGAATTCTTCTGATAATGACAGGTGCATCAACATGGATGCATGAGGTGCGCACTGTAAAGAAGGATGCAGTTTGTGTTTCAAGACTGCGTAGCTGCGGTGTCATATTCGTAGGGAAAGCCAATATGCATGAGTTTGGAATGGGCACAACAGGAAATAATCCTAATTATGGGTATGTTTATAAGATATTGTTAATTTAAATATTGATGTCCCTATCAACATAATGATCTCTTGTTCTACCAAATATATTTACAGGTTTTAAATTTAGTCCATTCTTCCTTCTTTTCATATCAGGAGACAAAAGTAAATATGTTAACAAATGTCTTTGTGTTGTCATTCCCTTCACTTGTTTTTCATCTTTTTTATTTGAAACTTAAGAACCATTATTGAAAGATACAAAATGTGATATGTCAACATGATAGACTCTGTCCCATAATAGAGTTGTGTCAATTCTCATATAAAGAAGTAGAAGAGTAGCCTGGTATTGCAGCCTCATGTAAAATGAAGATAGCACGAGTAAGGGGATATGCCAATGTGACAGTCAGGTAAGGAATCTGTTGAAGGGACTAAAAGTAAGGAAGGGAGGGGTTGGGTTGAGTTGGTAAACAGGAACTGAGTGTGGAACTAGACATGAGGTTAAAGGTGTGTCAAATGACCTGTATTGTCTTTTCTTCTGTTTTCTGTTGTTTCTTTCTTAGTATTATGCAATTACTGTGCCTTATTCCCTAGTTATGTGAACTGAGAAGAAGTTTCTATCACAAGGACATGTGTCAAAGACCTCTAGGAAGTAAAGTAGAGTTTTCCACACCATTAATTCCCGTGACTCTTACATAACCTTGAAAATTGAACTGTTTCGGTTTGCTTCTTGTGTTCATCAGAATCAATCTCTGTCTATTGCTCAACTGATTTTTCTTGATTTGCAGAACTACAAGAAATCCTCATGCACCTGATAGGTATACTGGTGGATCTTCTTCAGGTCCAGCTGCAATTGTTGCTTCTGGAATATGTTCTGCTGCATTGGGAACTGATGGTGGAGGTTGTACACATCTCATGTACTAAATTAATTGTTTGGCTCTATTTTTTTCATGTAATTTATTTTTAATTTTTTTTGAAAAATGGCAGGTTCAATCCGTATTCCTTCTTCCCTTTGTGGTGTGGTGGGATTGAAGACAACATATGGGCGGACAAGCATGGAAGGGTAATTTCTTGTACTTTTGTGATGAGCCAATCATTACTACTTCTTTGTGTAGTATTTGCTCCTTAAAGTTTTTCTTTTTGTACTTTTGTACCACATTGTAGCAACATTTATGATTTGTGATCTTATTCTTACTAGTTGGGATCAGGATTTTTACCATTTCCTATTCTGACTATAAAATGAAATTACTATTTTCTCACTGGGCATTAACATCAAAAGACAAGACCCTGAGAAATTTGGTAAAGGAAGAAGAAAACCATGGTTGAAAACTTAGTTAACAAGATGTTGAAGAAACTCCTTTATGACTAATTGAAGAAAATCTGTTGTATTGGACTTAAAATACATGAACCAAATATCTCATGACAGAGGGAAAAAAATCAGTAGTTAAATTTCTTACATTGAAAATACTTCTGTTTCCATCTTAGCTTATTTATTTAATGTACCATCAGATGGTATTGGTATGAAAATATGTTACTTTATCAGTTTATCTGAAAGACTAAAATCTAAGTGACTGAAGGCTCTGCCAGTTATTTGAGTGTACTGGTCATAACTCATTTTAATATTTGGCAAGTAATCTGGTCTTCCAAGTAGTGAAGAAACTCTTCTTTGTTTGGATTTTTCTTCCTTTTATGGTGGTTCTGCCTTTTATTGGCAGGCAATGGAATATAATGCAATTCTATAGTTTCTTTGAAATTTCCATATTATTGACTCTATTACATGGCTTTAGTAGAGAATAGATGAGTAGGTATCGTGAATGCAGGTTCTACTTAGAGGCTAGCAACATTTTTCTATCTTAAAATATTGAACAGGATGCATTTTCTTGTCGCACTCACACAAGTCTATAAAATCATATGATCTTCTCTTTTGTTTAGCTAGTTTAACAAAGTCAAGAGGCCTGAATAGTATGAAGTCTCCAAAATTTTGATGTGCCAGAATTTGTGGTATTCACACTATGCAGTTTGTTAGAATAAAAAAAGATATAGAACAAAATATTCATTTGTGCTAGAAAATAATTCAAGTGTTTGGCTAGCTAAATTTGTAATGTATGGAGCTTTCACCCTCTTTTTTGGTTTTATTTACAGGTCATTATGTGATTCTGGGACTGTGGAAATTATTGGTCCCATTGCTTCATCAGTGGAGGACGTCATGCTAGTGTATGCAATGCATACTTCTGGCTTTCTCTTTTATGATTCATTTTTTAGACTAACTCTTTCGTTTTATTCTACCTCTCAACTTTCCACGTACACGTGGACTTCTAGCTATTTGGTTTAGTAATTCAGTTGTTTATATCAAGTATAAAACCCTTATCACCATGGCTTATTTTTGAAGGTATATAACAGATCTTTGGGTCCTCATGATTCAGGTATGCGGCAATGTTGGGGGCATCACCTGCAAATAGAATCAGTTTAAGACCGGTAAATTTTGTTGTTGGAAAATTGCCGTAATTATAGTCACCCTGCTTTAACTGCAACCTCAAGTATATTAATTGCCTGAAGATGTGACCTATTTAATTCTTGTAAATTTAAGAATGAACTACATAGCTGGTGTTGTGGATTGAATTAGTCTCTTTGAAGTATTTTTTCATTAAATAACGCCAAGTAGTTCTTGAAAAAAATCTCTTAACAAAAGTTAGTGACAAGAAAACCTATGATCGAACTTTGGAACTGGGACCTCTGTCATTTAAAACCACTAACTGAAAAGGCGATGTATCAAACCTAGGAGAGTAGATTGACATTTGGAAATTTCTCTGTCCCAGCCATAACTAAGTAAACCTGTACCTATAATAACATATTATGCTCCCCTTGTTCTGCTACTCTTTCTAAATCATATAGTCTCTTTTGATCCTCTAATTCTATGTTAGGGATGTGTATATGACATACAAAGTAATAAACCAACTCTTGAGTCAGTTATTTTATACTTTATTCTCTACACAAATTTTGCCATTACTGATTAAGTATGACGCATATATTTTGTGTTTCTTGTAGTCACCACCTTGTTTGCCAACTCTGTCATCCAATGACTATTCAAATGCCTTGGGATCTTTAAGAATAGGAAAGTACACTCCGGTAATCGCCTTATCCTCTCCAAATAGTTTTGGTGCAGTTTATGTGACATACTTCTAAATTATATATGTACTCTTGTGAAGTGGTTTAATGACGTGCATTCAACTGAAATATCTGATAAATGCGAGGATGCACTTAATCTGCTGTCAAAGGAGCATGGTTGTGAAGTAAGTTCATCATTCTATCATGTGATGCACTACATGGCAGATTTAAACAGGGCTAAGAAGTGTATATTTATTTGAAGATGATAGAAATCGTTATACCAGAGCTTCTTGAGATGCGAACTGCTCATGTCGTTTCCATTGGCTCTGAATGCCTATGTTCGCTGAATCCTGATTGTGCAGACGGGTATGTTTGAGTTTATACTGAAACCTAGTACTGGTAATTTGAAATTACTAATTTCATTTTGTAGTCCAATTGCTAAAAGACACCTTCTCGTCTGCTAGTAAAAGTCGTTAATATTTGGCCGTGGCTATGAAGGTTTATTGTGGTTTCTTCTATTTCTATGCTTCCATAGGAAAGGTGCAAAATTGGCATATGATACTCGGACAAGTATGGCACTTTTTCGGTCATTTTCAGCAGCAGATTATATTGCTGCCCAATGTATTAGGTGAGACAAGACTTTATATAAATATGACAAACTTATGATAAGTAACAATATTAACAATATCTTGGCATCCTTTGTTTTGTATACAAGTACTTGAAGACTTGTTATAATAATATAATAATATAGATGTTTAAATTAACAAGATAATTTTTAAATGTTATATTATTATACCATTATAATAAAGTTGTCAAGTAATTATATCTAAAATAAAGGGTGTCAAAATATCATTTTTCAATCTTTTAAATTAATTACCGTCACAGCAGATTGAGCAATGTAAACCATACTAAAAATTGTGTTTGTAGATTCTAAAATTTACGGTAAATGTTTCAGACGAAGGCATATGTATTACCACATGGAGATTTTCAAGAAAGTGGATGTAATAGTAACTCCGACCACTGGGTATGTATAGCATGGTAGAGTTCTCCTTAGTGTAAAGGGTCCCTGCACTCTGCCAAATTCAGTTCAGTTGATCTAAAACGGGTTTGCTTTCTTTTATAATTCTTTGAATGGTTTGGAAATTAGTATTTTTCAGTATGGATAACAGCATATATGCTTGATGGCATTATTGGTCTGAATATAGCTGTATTTTCATAATAGCATAAAAATCTACTTATTTTTTATAGATAAATGGAAAGACACTTGAACCCACGACTTATTTGTTCTTCTTTTCTATTTTTACCACTATTTTTACCACTATGTCATACGTTTCTTCGATCCAAGAAAGAAAAAGATTGAAAGACAAACGGTCCTTTCAGATGTGATCGTCTATGGTCTGTTCTATTAGTAGCAGCTGTTGTGGGTTACATTTTATGGATAATTTTGGGGAGGATGGGACTGAAAACCAAAGATCATTGACATGGAAATTTAAAAAAATTCAACATCTTATTTTGGACGTAAAGTTTTGTTGTTTTGGCTGGAATACTTGATATGGAGGTACTGCACCTGAACTGTCTTTTGTTTATAACAGCATGACAGCACCCATAATACCTCCTAGTGCTCTTAAAAGTGGTGAAACAGATATGCAGACTACAGGTAATCAATTAGCGTCACCTTTAAGTTGCAACTTCATGATAATTTTTCTTCTG
Organism: Vigna reflexopilosa; assembly: GCA_027742785.1. Classification (NCBI taxonomy): domain Eukaryota; kingdom Viridiplantae; phylum Streptophyta; class Magnoliopsida; order Fabales; family Fabaceae; genus Vigna; species Vigna reflexopilosa. The sequence continues at coordinate 33,471,245 of CM050926.1, read as the reverse complement.
AAATGATTTCCATTGCAGCATTGTAATTAACCTTATGTCCGATATTACACACTGTTAGTGTCATAATGCAAAGGACAGAGTACAAATTTGTAAGCATTTTTGGTGTTCTCTAGTTAAAATTAATGTTTCCGGTAACTAATGATTACCTTAAATGCCGACCTTAATTAAATGGGTTGCGAGATAATACTTTAATTTTGATTGAAAAACTGTATCAGAAGTATCTAAAATTACACTGATGTTTTGTTATAATGGTTATTAAGCTTTTTGATCTAGCGATGACATGTGGATGATTTCTGTAACATCCAATTTCCTAACATTACATAGAGCCTTCATTAACAATGACCCAGGATTAAAAAAAAATGTATTCGTTGTTATTTGATTTGAGAGCTTAATAGGAATAATATAAAGAATTTATCTAAGTATTGGCCGAAGTAAACTTCTCCGTTGATACAACATGAGTTAGTGATCTTTGAACTTGTAGGCCAAAAAACATAATTGTCACCAACTACAGTCCTAGGACCTCGAATCCGTAAACTATTTTATCATGAGTACACTGAACATGTTGGTACTCCACTTGAGCAGACCTTAGTTCAAAACATGTTTAAAATTTTTCGGATTGGGTTTGTATTGAGACAATGGTCTCGTGATTCATTTTTCCTTATTAGAACAAAGTCATTCAAGACCGATCGAAGTAAAATGTCATGCCATGATCACGACTACTCTGCATATTATGTAATAACTTTTCTCTTTACATATGTTAACTCAGTTTTCTTTTTCAGCTAACCTTATGCAGTTCGTTGTTCCTGCAAATCTTCTGGGGTTCCCTGCCATTTCTGTCCCGGTGAGTGAGAGTGAAATCAATCAGTGATGAATAATGTTTATTCTTTTGTTATGAAGTTATTAAAGGCCATTATTATAGCTAATTTTGAACAATAGTCAGTCAGTTTGGATAAATTTCTTAGCAAGTGTTTATAAGATTAGAAAATAAAACGAATCAACGAAGTAAAATGAATCCTGCTCCTTACATTTGTTAAAATCAGCTTAATTGAATCAATGCTAAACTATTGTGTTCTCCATAATAATTTACAAGGATTGTTCCGTAATTACGAGATTTGTATGTCTCAATTGGGAAGTTTCGATAAACTAAGTTAATCCAAGCTGGACACTTATCCTATGCACAATTTATTCATTGTAATAACTTTTTCTTTTTCTGCAGATTGGCTACGATAAAGAGGGACTTCCAATAGGTTTGCAAATAATGGGTGGACCATGGGCGGAAGCTACTATTCTGCGGGTAGCCTCTGCAGTTGAGGTTCGTATATTTCAGTAAGGCCTCCCACTCTTTATTTGTGATATATAACTTATTGTTATTATGATTTTTTTTGGCTAACTTATTCAGAAACTTTGCGGCGAGTCGAAGAAAAAGCCTGCGTCATACTATGACGTTCTGAAGGCCAACTAAAGCTAAGATATTGTTGCTGCACACGGTTTATAAGTGGCTGGATTTATTATTTGGGAATCGGCATCCTATAGCAAATGCTTTGCTCTTTCAAACTCCGGGCATCCGATTTTTCCAAACGATTTATGATTTGATAAATTCATAGGAAATAATTTATGCAGAGAAGAGTGGTAATAATTTGAAGACAAAATCAAGCATCACTTAACCATGACTAATAAAGGTAATATGTCCATTTTATTTCATAATAGTGGAAACGCGTGTGTTCTTCCACTTTTTATCATTACAAGAAATAATATAAAAATAAACAATTTTTATAATTTTATTTTAGATAGGTAATTTAAAAAGTAAAATAATAAATTAATTGATACTAACGAAGATAAGTATAATTTTATTATAGATAATTAATTAAAATTTTAAAAAGTAACAAAATAATTTATATTGATAAGAGTAAAATATGAGACGATCAGTAGTCCTCTTTATTAATAGATATAAACGTATCCCACAATTATTCATTAATTGGAAGTGACAGTAAATATAAAATTGTCCATCTGCCTACCTAAGCTTAACATTAATATCAATAAAATGCATTGATAAATTTTATACGTGTATCCGCTCTAACCCAGCCTACCAACCCGACGTGCTAGAGGCGGGATGAGCTAGTTTATCAGCCTAAAATTGTTCTTTTTTGTCAAAAATATCGTTTTAAATTATTAATCATAATAGAAAATTTTAATATGCATAAATAATTATCTTTTAACTTATTCAATTCAAAATATTAATTAAGTAATTAAAAACTTACAAGAAATTATATGTATGTACATATACACATGTATGTATATGTATGTATATGTATTTCAACCAGTCTATGGTTAATTGAGTTATTATTCGTTAACCTACCATAAGTCTTTATAAAATACATATTATGTCACAGTAAATTGTCATAACTCAGATTCATTTAATAATGAGTTGGTTGGACAAGTATTCCATAAGCAATTTTAAGCATAATTTGTGAAATATAAAATACATATACCGCATATTCCGAGTAAAACGAAAATTTCTACAGAACCTTTAAAGCATCCTACCTTTAAAGCATCCTGAAGGTCTCTTGCCTGAATTGCTGTGGTTAGGGCATGCTATCCTGTCACACTACAAGGAAAGAGATAAATAAAAAATGCTGACCGATGAAAGGGGGCTCTTAAAATTGTTTAGAATGTATTCATACCGATCAACAATGACCACAGAGCGAAGCTCACAGTTGGCAAAGCTGCAAATAATTGTTAAAAGCAGACAATTATTTCATACCGCTGCACACATATAGACGCGCCAGTTACATGAACGTCACCCGATGTTTAAAAATTTAAGTCACCACATGAAACAGCATACAAGACTGAAAACAACGGGAAAGGTGCTTTTTGAACTAATGCAAACAAAAGCGGTGGGAACTAAGTTGTTGTGAAATCCAAGAATAACCAATATGTTTTCATTTAAAAAGAATCACAACAATAAACTCAGTTGGCTCTAGAGGATGTGGATTACAAATAACTACATGCAAGGCATCGGTGAACTTACGGCTTTGATAATTCCTTCTTCTCCAAGTCATGGCTGTAATTTCCAAAAGCACCTAGAGTATAAAACAAAAATGCTCTGTGAGTCACAATTGCTATCTCCTTCTCTTTTCTTGTTCCCAACCTGTGATGGAGTGAAAAGTAAAGTGGGAGTTACAGATATGAACAGATCATACTGGATGGCAATTTCCAGTTCGATAAAAATCATCCAAGTTATTAGGAAAAAACAAGAATACATTGTTTTTTCTTAAGGAAAAATTACATAAAGATAACTTTCAATAATTAAAAGTTATACAACTTCGTATTTGATGGCATGTTTCTAAAGGTATTTGATAGTAAATTCCAGTGACAGAAACATATAGAGTAAAGCAAAGTTACAGGAAGAAGGAAAAATATTTATTGGGATTTTCATAACAAAAATTGCATAAATCTTTAAATACCAATAATCACTAGATTTTTGAATTAATATAGCCAACAATACATCTGTTCCAATAACATAAAATAGTCTGCAAGTTATCTATTCATTTTTTACAAAAGTGTGATAGACACTAATGATTCCCGTGACATCCCCTTCAGAGAAGATTCACATATTACTCAGCAGTTTCTAGCGACTACTAAAAGTACTAGATGTGAAAGCAACATTAATTTCAGGAAAGACAATTTGATGTTATCTTTCTATCATAGAGAAGAAATATACTATTCTAGTGTCTAAAAAGTAGGAATATACTAAGTATTAACTTTGTAAAACGTAAGTTCAATTCTACTATTCTAGTGCAATTCCCAAATTCAGTATAGCTGAGTAATATTTTACCAAATGATATAGTTCACAATAAGAAGAGAAGGTCGGCTTACTTTTCGAAAAAAATTATGGAGTAATCACATGATTCACATCTACTACGCATGACTCTATACAAGTTGTCACACACAAGGTTTCATAGACCCGAAAAGGTCGTCCTCAGATACCTCTAAGACTTGGATATGTTCCTCCAATGTCACAGCTCCAACTACTAAGTGTTCACATAAATAGGGTGTTCTGTCCCGCTTCTAGGTCGTGGTTACTATGCACGATAAGGGAGATAAAGCTTTTTTTAATCAGATTCACCTGAC